>CAOJBI013530067.1:0-11492 GCA_948277035.1 Euphorbia corollata
AAAGATCTCATCATTTTGGAAGTATGTTGATTGTCTCGATGTTTTCCGATTTCTTCCCCAAAAGCCGCATTTCAGTCCTTTGTTCGAGTGCCATGAGACAACACGTGAAGGATTAGCTATCGGTCATATGTTAGTCTTTTCAAGTTTGGTGGAGAAGGCATCTGAGTTACAAGTTGAAACTTGTAGAAAAGTTTACAACGGCTATTTGGAAGCTCTTGCCGATCTTGAATTGCTTGGATTTGATGTCAAGGCAGTGGTAGAGCGCATTAACAAGTTACTGTCGATCAAAACAAGGAAAGAACAGCTCAAAATTCAATCAGAAGATGTTTATATTAAGATTGCGCTGTGTGATGGTGAGAAAGAAAAAACAGAAGTGGAAATCAATGAAATCGACAAGATAATAAGCGAGTTAAAGGCGAATCGAGCTTCAACAATGTCAAGCAAGGCAAGGAAAGAATCTGAAATTAATGTTCTACAAATGGATGCCGATAGAATCAATGGAGACATCAAGAACACGAAGCTCGAGTTTGAGAGGGAAGCCACTACTCCTTGGTAGGAATCTGCTGTGGAAAGAGTAGTTTATGAGAAATTAGTGTTATTTTGTGAAGATCATGAATGGCATATTTAGTTTAGCAGGCAATCAGTTTGTTTGCTATATCAATGGTTTTGGCTATGTATGAATGTAGATAGTAAGTGGACTAAGATTTGTCTAAACAGTATTTTGTCTCTATCTATCCTTGCCTGAATTTTAGTTTTGGCTCATGAATTCTGCTTTTGAAGTTGTTCCCATGTGACCAGTAGGTAAAGGGGTCGTGGAATTCGCCACCGATATGGGTTGCATTGGGTTATCATGTTTCACATACACCTAGGGGCGGACCTACATAGGAAGGAAAGGGGGTCCCAACCCCCCTCAGTTAATTTTTTTTGAATAATATATATAATATTTGACATATAATCAAAAGAAATTGGAAGTCCAGATGGTAAGGTGAAGAACTTAGCCTCCTTCAACCTGAGTTTGTTGGTGTTTTTAAAATTTTTATTTTTTCTAGCCCCCCTCTCTTGCATTCCTGCGTCCGCCGCTGCATACACCAATTATAATTGTTCTCGTCATGAATTTAAATTCATTCCATTATCATGCGTTAACTTGTAAAGAACATTTTACCATAATAGCATTTGTTATTGCATATTACTAGAGCTACTATGTCAGCTTTATGACTATAATCAACGTAATGACATGTCATTTACAAGTTCATGTATAATAACGAAAAAAGAATAAAACTTATATGCAAAATTGAGAATATTTAAATATTTAATGTGAAATCAAGCTAGAAACGACACAATAATGGGTGTCAAGAAAACTTGGTTTTGAGTGGGACTTGAGCTACCCTAAAAACTCAATTTCATTGGAATGAAATATATTTTTTTCTTGGGTAATATTTACAAAGTGTCATTTATAAATTTTCTTGTTCGAGTTTTCATCCCTCCGAATAAATATATCAGGTAGGATTCGAATTTTGTTGAAGTCTTGGTCTAATGGCTAAAACGGAAGCTGTGAACTCTAAAGGTCCCAGATTCGAATCACATCCGGGATGAGTTGAGATTTTTTTTTTCTATTTAATGTAAGCTCGAATGAATCAAATTTAAAGAAAAAAAAAAATTTGCTCAGCTTTCGTTATCACGTGATACACACTTGAATTTGAAGTATATAAATGTAAAGGGATTAAAAGTACGTTGTCGCCTGAAAAGGTCCGGCATCGAAATTAGAAACGACAAAATGGAAAAATCAGCTCTTGACGCCGCCGTTGTCACCGCCGGCGTCGGCTCCTCAAACTTGGAGAATCTACCTGAGCATCTGATCCTCCATATTCTTTCGTTCCTCCCCACACTAGATACGATCTCCACTAGCTTGGTCTCCAAAAAACTATGCTCTTACTGGTCTATAATTCCGTCTCTAAATTTCTCCTTTTCATCTTTTCCTCCCTATAATACTCCATCAACCACCCGCCAATCCTTCGCTGAATTCGTCGATCGCACTCTCATCTCCCGTTCCTTTTCGCCCCTGCGCAAATTTTGCCTCAATTTCATTTATGAAGATCGGTACTGTTTCCATGTTAATTCCTGGATTAGTTACGCCGTCAGAAACCACGCTGAGGAGCTCGACCTTGATTTCTTTATCGACAAACAATATTTTCAAAATGAACCTAGCGTACGGGATTCAGATTACGATTTCCACTTCTCTGCTCTCAGAAATGGAAGAGTTAAAGCCTTGAGGCTCACTCGTTGTGGCCTGATATTGCCAGCAAATATGTCGAGTATGCGTTTCTGGATGATGAAGTCTATTTATCTCGATCAGGTTTGCCTTTCGGAACAGATGGTAGAAGATTTGATCAGTGGATGCCCCAATCTTGAGGTTTTTGAGCTTGCGAATTGTTATGGGATGGATACTTTGAAGGTTTGTTCAGGGAAGCTGAAGGAGCTGATGCTTACTTTCTTTTATCCCAATGATGATCATGATATAGACTTTGAGATTGATTGTCCAAATCTTGTTTCGTTGAGTGTTTCTTGGTTTGCAATGGGGAAATGCATTGTCCATAATTTGTCTTCTTTGGTCCGGTTTCATACCTACATTGGGCATAGACGTGATATGTTTTATACATACTGGATGAGGATGGTCCGCATTCTTAATGAAGTTCCTCATATCAGGAGTCTTGTGGTACAAAATTGGTGGCTTAAGGTACCATATTGTTTCTGGCTCTTTATTTTTGCATACATCTGGTTTGTCTTATACTTTGATTTCGTTGTTTTTATTACCTTATTCTTAAGGTTTGATTGATATTGAGTTGAGACTGTCATAATTGTTTCATGCCCAAGAGTAGTTCCCTTGGCTGGTATAATGCAGCCTCAGCCTGCGAGTCCTCCTAAAATTAGGATATGTTAGAGTTAGAATTGAGAGCATCAAACAGGACAACATATACAATTTATGCTTCAAGATTTGTTAGAATTGAGACTGTATTTCATTGTTTTCATGTTATAGTGGACAAATGGACATTAACTTGTGTTGATCTTGTTCGACTGAATCTGCCAATTATAATCCATTAGAGCAGTCGAGGCAAAAGATTGAAATGCTGAATATGAACTGGCAAGTTAGGTAGCTATAGTGGTATCATGGAAATATATGGGATAGAAATGGAAGGTCTCATCCTTCCTGAGGCTGTGGAGTTTTGGCTCATCATTGCTGACTTCATTCATATTTATCTTTCGTATTCAACTTATATACCCTAGCCTTCCTCTTTACTTTGAGAAAGTTACCTATTTTTTTCTAATCCTTTGAAGTCTTGCATTTCCTATCATCATTTTGCTTCTATTGAAAATTGCTTTACTAGGAATTGATTCTGTCAATAATCTACTTTTAGTTAGTTGTTTGTTGCAAAATACCACCGGGTGCACAATTGCTTTTGCTTATGCTTTATTTTCATAATAAGAAAATCTACATTTTGTTAAGTTGAGATGAATTTTTGGCTTGCACGATGTTGATATCGAAAGCTGGTGCCAAGTGAAGTCTTCTCTGAAGGTTTTCTACTTTACAATCTCAAACAATTAGAGCTGCAAACTGGATATACAAGATATGATCTTCTTGGTATGGCTCAATTGCTTGAACTAACCCCAAATTTGGAAACTCTGATCCTTGATCGTCTTTTGAAGGTCGACAAAGAAGACGTGAGTGTTCATACTTTACTCTTGGCTAGTCTAGTAATTGGCATAGACATGAAGTTTTTTGTTGTCAGTTTGAACTTTGAATCTCATGTATTGGATTTTAAATTTTTAGGAGAGCTTGTCGGAAGAACTCTTGAAGAAACCAATTAATCTGAGCATATCCAGTCTCAAAGAAGTAAAGATGAAGCATTTTACTTGTACAGACAATGAAGCTCAGTTTTTGGTGCTTTTGAAGGAGCAAGGAGTTGTACTGGGAAAAATCGTAATAGTTCCTGAGCAGGTTGGTGACTTTCATTGTGTTCCTATAGTTTTACATAAAAGATCAAGGAAGACGGAAGGCGCGGAAGAAATGAAGGTAAAATCTTAGTTCTTAAATATCAATTTACCTTTTCGAGATCTTATAAACTATTCTATATCTGTTTATATATGTTCATGGTTGTAGGGATTGCAGGGATATGTAATTGGTGACCAAACGTAGAATTGGATGAATCTCACAATTTGTTCCAAATTTGAGGTCATTTTTTTTTGTCTTTTCACTTGTTTTTATGTTCAACGGCAGGTCTAGTTCCAACTCCTTTGCTCCCTCATAATATAATTTGAACAGATTGTAGTTACTTTTCAGGTTGATTTCGAATTTTAACTCTAGTTACTTGTGATTTAAACAGCTGGCTCTTATATTTATGGCCTCCTGGTTTTGATTGCTAGACCAGCTTGACATAGATTGTTGAGTGTCCAAAGTATTATATTTCCTTCTCATTGACGAACCATCAAAGACCTTGTCAAATTAAGGCTAATCGATAGTCACAGTGTAGTATTGTACACTAGGATGCTTTGAAAGCTCATATAAATGCTTGAATTAGATGCTCTTTATTGGTGAATACATTCATGTAGATGTTACTTTTCACCATAAGTTGTGAACTACATTGATACTCAAACTTCAAATTTTAGGTTAATTTATGCCATGAGCCAAATTCATTCATTTTCCAAGCATGATGAATTATCAAAATTCCTCACGGATTATATTGTGCTTACAGCCATTTACTCCGTAACTCCGCCTAGGTGTTCATCTATTGAACCCCTGCAAATATTAGAGAGAGAAAATTGGCAACATACACTTGAACCTGTGTGTTCATTGCCATGTGAAGTCTCAAGTCTCAACCACACGAATTAAATTTTAGTGATTGTGATGTACAAATCAGAATTCCCAGCGATTTCCTGTGTAATGAAATTATAGCTTTTTTTTAATGTAAGATGTAGGTTACAAGGGGAACCCAAAAATACGAGTAAAACAGAATTAGATCTAATCATAACGATAAGTCGTGTTTGGTTGACTTCTTTACGGTGCTTTGAAAGAAATGCTGCAAAATTTGTGTAAAGTTTAGAATTTATTGTTCGAGTGAGACTCCAACTGTTTAGTAAAGTCGAACACTGTGCAAGTCTGCCACTGACTTTTGAATGAGCCACTAGGCCAGGTTGATGAGGCAGGCGAATTAGTTGCTAAGGTCTTTATTCAGGGTGCTCATGGGCATTGGTTTTCCGTTGTCTTTTGTAAATTATAGTGTAAAACATAGCAAACAAAGTTCATTGCTTGGTTTTAGGTGCAACTGAGGTTGGACACCATTACACTGTACAAGCAAAACGAATATTAATCCATTTAATTCAGATTAATCATACTAAATACTCAGATGGCTAAATCTGTACAAACCTATCACAAAATCAATTTATATACTTCCGTCTGCCAAACGTAAACCAGGAGGTTTCTGAATAGCGCCATAGCCTTTTCAGAGTCTTCCGTCTTCAACAAGGGTGAGGCCACTGATTACTCCACAGGTTCCAATTTCGGAAAAGCCAACCTCAAAATATGCGATAATGCTAGCTAGCAAGCTCAGTAATGATTTTTTTTACTTTTCTTCAGCATCTTAGACAGGTGATTGACATACTCGGGGCCCAAAAGCGCTCCACCCATCAGCATTTGCAAAGCTTCAGTTGCTGCATCTTTTTCAGCGCTCTTCTTGTTGTTGCAAGGTTGTCCCATGATCTGCATCCCGTTGAACTCCACTGTAGCTCGAAATTGGTTATTCTTTAACTGCTTGGTCTTGTATGTTGGCGCATTATATCCTGTTCTGGTCAGCAGTGTCTGAAGCTGACTCTTAGAATTATCGCCTCCTGGTCCACTTTCATTCCTTGAAACAAAGGCTGGCTTTACTGCCGTGCCACGCACAGTGGAAGGTTGGGGTGCTTGACGGCCAAAAACAAATCTTCCCTCACATCGATCCTCTGACACTAGCAAACGTATGGCAGATAGAAGCTCATGAAATGCGTATATTCCCATCCTGGGATTCAAAAGCTGCACATATTCACCACGAACATTAACGGATTGCTTAAGCTAACAATACAGAAGTTTTAACCAAAAATTGTATAAGGCCGTGTATATCATTAGCCCCCAAACTTGGCTCAAATCGCCTACTGTTCCTTTGAAATAGTTCTTGTTAACCATTTAACTTACAAAAAAGTATTGGTTTGCCCTCTTCAACTTGCAAAAGTGCACCAGTTTGCTGGCTCCTGAACGTCACATGTCAATTGGTGCACTTTTGCAGGTTGGGGGTAACAGGACCTTTTCAAGTTCAGGGGAGGCAATAAGCAAAATAAGCCGAGTTTAGGGGGTTGATGATGTACTAGGCCTAATTATAAAAGATTTCAACTATTGTCTGCCTTACTTTCATCTGAATTAGCTCGTCAAGCTCTTTCCGTAAACTTTGAAACATTTCAGCTACATGTGGTTTCATGAAAAATTCCAAACATCCTCCCAGCATCTTCAAATGTCCGTCCTGTCAGACAACAAGTCGTTCCACATAATCACTACTTTCAACTGATAGACCAGAAAACAAGACATAAAAATAAAAAGGACTTACAGTATCTCCCTTACATATGCTTCCACCAAACAGAAGCAACACTGAATCAGAAACTGCTGTCGATTCCCGAAGAAAAACAGCATTAACCTTTATCTTCTCATTGAAAACCAACCAAGGGTACGGAATATTAGATTCCCGAGCGTTAACCGAGTTCTACAGGAAGGAAGCAATACAAGATATGAAAATAGAATTTCAGAGAATCCGGTACTCAATTTGGAAATAAGAACTCGTCTGAATTAAAATTAGTAACACTCACACTGTATAAAAGCACTTGCCCATCCTCCATAGTTTTCAGAGAAAATGATTTTCCATTATGCTGAATACAAAATTATGTTTATAGCACACGAAAATCATTCAGAAGCAAAAATAAACCAAAAACAAATAGATTTTTTCAGAACTAAGAAATAATGGTGAGGTGATCAGTATCTTAAACTAAAATAGACATCACTAAACATGACAGAGCATATCCTTGGATAGAGACCATAACAAATAACTGCCCGAACAAGATTTTCTTCATGACTCCACACATTGTATATGGATGTGTTGCTATCAACCAAGTCGGCTTCTTTCAGCAACAAAAAAAACTCCTTACGAAGAGAATCAATAGCTTTCATTGATTGTGCTGATAGAAATTTTTTCCAGCAATAGTCATATCCTGCAAAATTCTTTTCAGCCTCTTTCCAGCCCTCATATTCTCGCACAAGAGTAATGTGATCACTATAATCATTGGAAAATTGAGATTTAGCAGCCTCGACAAGCTGCACATAAAAGACAAAATACTTGATCTTTATATCCCAAGCTTCAAATAAGAGTCAAATGTTAGGGGGCCGTATTATAGAAACACCAAAACTCTTTTAAAGATACAAACAATATTGTCTGACATAACATCTTTTTACCATAAGCGCTCTCATATTTTGAATCCTCAATTTCCTAAAATGTCAATTAATAACATACTAGATGGATGGTTTGCATTCAACTTTTCGCCATGTATAACATAATATACACAAAATTAAACTTCAAAGAAACAAATGAAGAAATTGCATTTGAATACTTTATGATAATTCTCCAAAATATTCTTTTTTAATAAACAAACAGAGTAAAGATAACTCAGCTAAGCTTCATTTTCAATTTAGTTGACTTGTGTTCAATGTTACTCAGTTTGGGGAAGTTTGCATTCACATCTCATGGACATGAAAAAGTTTTAGGCTAATGCTTTATTCAAGGTTCAACCAGCAAAAACCCAAACTAATGGTTATAAGTCATTCACATGGGTGTTGAATCAGATGCCAATCATAAAAGAGAAGTAGCATATTTCCACAGAAACACATTAGCATAGAAATGGAAATTTTTAGTAAATAACTCAATAGAAGTTTCTATCGACAACGATATGTACAACCCAATATGGCCACAATTTAAAAATGCAATCCTAAATCTGAAACTATGTAACTAGTTTTACTATCATCCTAACAAGTTGAAACTTAACCACATGACAATAAGTTGAAACTTAACCACATGACAATTTTTTTGTGAAAACAGTAGGATACCTACCTAGAACTGTCAAATTTTCATTTGGATCCAAGGCCCCAATTATTTTCAAGTATTCAATAGCATTTTGCACCTACAAAATGAAATATATATAAAATAGAAATACAGTTAAGCACAGGAATGCAAGCTCAATGAATGGGGTAGCAATAAATAGAATTTCTATGGGTAAATATCAGATAGAGAAATTTCAAACCAAAATGAAGCAAAGGAATTGACATTACCGCCAACAACTCAGGTGATTGGAAAGCCCTAAACAGAAACTTAGAAATACTTCCAAGTTTCAAACTTTTGATTTGCAAGCAAAGAGACTGCAAAGGTGTCCTCAATATTTCTGGCAATTGATACTCAGCAAAAGCCTCATATACACATTTAGGATACATATGGTAACATTCTCCGGGTTGAACACGACCAGCTCTACCTCTTCTCTACATGAAAACATAGTAAAGAAAGAGAAAGCAAAACTTGTAATCAATTATTGAGTAAATGAAGTATGAACACCCCACAAGTTAAAAACAAATGTACAATAAAAAGTAGAACACAAGATCTATAAGCCATCATAGTCCTTATTCCTGGGACATCTAGTGACAATAAAATTATGAGATCCTCAAACTGTCAAAAAAATATACATAAAAAGATATAATGATAAACAGAGAACTCAGTCCCTCATGCTCCTTTTTCAGTCACTGATCGAAGAGTTCAAAAGTTCAGTCTGTAGTATATCTAAAATGAAGAGCATATAGCACTAATATTTCCCAATTCATAAAATTAAAAAAGAAATAGAAATACTAAATTTGGGCAGTTCTTATTTCTGGACATGGAAGATAGGACTTCTCTCATATGCAAAGTCATATGACTACATGAGTCAGAACCCATCTTAAAGACTCAAACATTAATGTAAATGGTAGAACTTACTTGCTGAGCAAAAACCTTCGAGATCCAAGAAGGAAGCAGACAAGGTGTATTATTCGGTGCATCATAAGAAGTAGTTGGAATATCAGTAGTTGGAATAATAGACAATACCGATAAAATTAGACATCTAGCTATTTAATTTTAAGCAATAATTTGATTCGAAACCTTAAATCTGAGCAAAAACCTTAAATTCTTTAGGTGGTTGGAATAGCAGTAGTTGAAGTCGGTTGTGGTGCTTGTTTCGCTGCATTCTCCTCCCTAACCCGTGAAGAATAGGGTCGACTAGCGAGGGGCAGTGGTGAGATCGATGGATGGATAGGACGACGGTGGCTGTTGGCGAGGACGACGGTGGCTGTTGGCGAGGACGACGGTGGCTGCTGAGAGTGGGCAGCGAGTCTGGCGAAGGTGGAGCGAGGAGGGCAGATCGATGAAGAGAGGTGGCTGGCAATTTGAGAACAGGCAGATGGGGTGAGATGAGTGGGGACAAAATCAGGTCACGAAAGGGGGTGCGACGAAAGCTGGTCGACGACGACTGAAGTGGGGCGGTGGTCGACGGTTGCGTGGAGGCTGTCTGAAGCGAAGCGAGTGGCGAAGGATGAGCAGAGTGAGATCGACTAGCGTGAAGATCTGAGCGACGGTTGGGGTTCAGTGACAGCGAGGGTGAGGAGAACAGGCAGAGGGGTGGCTAGACTGTGGCTGTGCGCGACTGTGGCGAGATCTGGCGATGGGTGGCTGCGAAACAATCATGAACGATGGGAGAGGATGATTAAGGTAGGGTTTTGAAGATGAGATGGGAAAGGGAAAGTGAGGTAAATGGTCGAGAGGAGAAAATGAGAGACAAATAATAATTATTCATGAATTACGATTAATATTAAAGTTATTGAATATTAATAAATAATAAAATATAATATTAAATAATTACATATATAAATGAATATAACAATAAAATGAGTTAATTAACTAAAACATTCTTAAATAATTATTTTATAAAATGTTGAGATTTTAATATAACAGTTTATGAATAATATAATAAACATGTATAATTATAATATATAATTCAAAATCAATAAAAAAATTTCTAAACAATAATATAATATAATTAATAATACTTTATTAAATAATGTTTTAATAATTAAAATTGAAAATAAATAGAGCAAAATAATAGAAATAGTATGTAAATATTTTCTAGAGTATGTAAATATTAGAAAAGTAAGTATTTTAATTTTCTTTTTTAATACTTTTATAATTATTATTACACAATGTGCAACGGAAATGTACTTGTAATTATGCGTCTACAGGTCCCTTGCATAGCACATTTGCAACGAAAAAAGAAACCACTTGCAAATTCCGTTGCAAATAAATTTATTAATTTAATTATAATATTTCTGCAAGGGAATTTCATTTCACTTGCAGTTTCCGTTGCAAGCTAACAGATTTGCAACGGAAAATTTCCGTTGCAAGCTTTCCGTTGCAAAATGCCCATTTTCTTGTAGTGCATGGTTTACCCTGAATTGGTCATGTCATCCTTTTCCATTGCATATTTCATCATTTTGCTTTGTTTTATTCTCTTTGCTTACAAAAAGATTGGTTACTAGGTCACACTAATTAAACATTCACTATAAAGACTACTTGTTTGGACCTCTCCCTGTGGGATCGACCTCTGCTTACTCTATCTCAATATTGTGTGCAGGGAATTAATTAATATTGGTGGTCTCGACACCCATCAAAGGAGCAACGATTCATTGGTTCAAAATCCTCAAGGAAGCTTCACCTCAACTCACTTGGGACGTTTTCAAAGAAGAATTAATTCAAAGGTTTGGTTATTTGGAAACTGATAACCCTTATCAAGAACTAGCTTCTTTACAACAATATGGGTCCGTTCTGGAATTTATTGAAGAATTTGAATTTGTGGCTTCATTAGTGCCAAAACAACCTGAGATGCAATATGTAGGGTATTTTTTGAGTGGTTTGAAGGAGGAAATTAGGGAGAAGGTTGAGATGCATTTTCCGGTGACACGATTGTCAGCCATGAGATTGGCAAGAAAGGTGGAGGCTTCCATAGAAAGAGAAAAAGCGGGCAGCCATGGCGGTGGAAGCAGAGCTGGTTCCTGGACCATACGACAAAAGAAAGGAGGCAGTCACGTGATGCACAACACATGGGGTGGGTCCATTAAAGGAGGCAGTAGTTTGGGCTCAAGTAGCACTAAATGGGCCGAAAGTGAACCCAAAAGCACTAACAGCCCAAGAAGTGTTATTAGCTCAAGGATAGGAAACCCAAGAATGGACTCTATCTCTTCTCACAATCGGCAGAGTAATATACGAGAGAGAGGAACAAGGCACCTAACTCAGAAGGATTGGGAAGAATGCACGAAAAAAGGTTTGTGTTTTAGATGCGCACAACCTTATTCGCCG
>CAOJBI013530110.1:0-10667 GCA_948277035.1 Euphorbia corollata
TAACTAAACCCAAATGCAACAAAATAAAAATGAATAACAGAGAGAAACAGAGAGCCATTTGAAGTTTAATGCTTCCAACCATTTAAAGGAATATTGTTACTCAGATCCATCAGAAATCTCTTCATAATCCCTGACTTCATCTTCATCTGTATTGCTTCCATCATCTTCTAATTGAAATTCCATTTCCGCGTCTTCCGATTCAGATTCAGTATAATCAGTCAAGATGTCATCTTCATCTTCAATAGCAACAAATTCTGCATTTACATCATTGAGAACTTCTGTATCATCTTCTTCATGAATGACATCAACCACATGATCTTCAAACTCCTCTTCTTGGAAAGCAACATTTTCAGTCTCACTTGAATTGTTAAAAGAATTCGGAACCTCAATAAATCCTTTAGGTTTCACCTTAAAAATAGTGACCCAATCCATTTTATCTCGTTTCAAACTAGGATAGTGCACGTAGTACACTTGAGCAGCCTGCATTGCTAGTATAAAAGGTTCATACTTGTTAAATCGTCGTCGGATGTTGACGTCAACTATATTAAAACGATCATGAACCTTTACACCAACATTAGGCAACGGATCAAACCACTCACATTTGAATATTACAGTCCTTTTAATTGGCAAAGCAGGATATTCCAACTCTAAAATCTTAACTAACCTTCCATAATAGTCACTTGAAGTGTCACTATAATTTTCACCCTTGACACAAACACCGCTGTTCATTGTCGATCTTCTTGAACCATGTGAAGTAGTGTGGAATCTATAGCCATTTACAAAATAAACTGGGTATGATTTCACAGTTCTTAATGGACCTTGAGATAAGTTGTGAATGAACTTATTTTGAATGACATTATCACGGCCCTACAAAAACAACATGACTTAATCAATAAAAACAAGTAATCAGGTATTCATTCATTAGGAATAGTTTTTCAATGTTCCTTCGTTGATAGGTATTGAAGGATATTCAGTAAAAACAGAATTCTATCATGACTCGTGACAGAAAGACAGCGAAATATCCTAGTATCACTTACATATTTCTCAAACCAATCAGCAAAATGGTTATCAAGTTGAAGGCCAATCTCTTCCTCAGTAATTGATGGATTCAGGTCCCTCAAACAAGAGATATAAATCCTATAAAATACAGAAATTTATAAATACAGTAATACAAAACCAACATTAATATGATTTAGCAACATAACATATTATCAATTACTCACTCTTTATAATAAATCACCTCATTCAAAAGTATATAAGTTTGAGCTGCCTTATATTCAGCATCAGACATCAACATTGTTTTTGACTTTCCAAAAGCTCTTCCCGGATATGTAAATATAGACAAATTATTTGGATGGAATTCAACCTTTTCACCTTCATCATTGCTAGGAACTCGTCTGTTGCGAGTGAAAACTTGAGGCTGGAAATAATGTGAACAAAAGTTTGAAGCTTCTTCCACCAAATATGCATTACATATAGAACCTTCGACTCGAGCTTTATTTTTAACATTCTTCTTTAAACGTTGAAGGAATCTATAAGAAAAACCTTTGTAAATATTTATCTCATATAAAACTCATATAACACAATTGAATATTGTAAAACAGTCTAAATTTTTACCTTTCAAATGGATACATCCAGTGATATTGAACTGGACCAGCAATCTTTGCTTCATATGGCAAGTACAGGCAAATGTTCCATCGAGTCAAAAAAAACTTGGTGGAAATATTTTCTCCAGTTTACAAAGAATAACAGGAATTTCATGTTCCAATTTTTCCATGTCTTCAACCTTAATCATTCTAGATGTTAAGTTCTTAAAAAACAAACTTAACTCTGTCAGAGCTTCCCAAACATTTGTTGGAAGTAATTCACGAAAAGCTATGGGCAACAAACATTACATGAACACATGGCAATCGTGACTTTTCATGCAAAATAACTTAAGCTTTTTCATATCAACACAACTTCCCAAGTTTGATACTCTTCCAAGATAGAGAATCAGATGGATGGGACATTACACCTTCTTCTTGTTTATGCTCAGCGTGCCATCGCATATGCGAAGCAGTTGCATTTGATGCATACAAACGTTGCAGCCTAGATGTTAATGGAAAATAGTGCATTTGAGAGTATGAAATATTTTGATTATTAGCATTATTATTTTGGTGTTTTAACCTAGGATGACTACAAAATTTGCATTGAAGCAAGTTGCTGTCAATACCCCAATACAGCATGCAACCATATTTGCAACAATCAATCTTTTGAACTGGTAATCCAAGGGATTGGACTAACCTTTTGGTACTATAAATATTTTCAGGCAAGTTGTTTTCTCATGTATTAACTCCCTTATGAATTCCACTATTGTATCATAACACTTTTCTGGAAGTCTCCACTCCGACTTAATATTCAATAATCGTGCAACAGTTGAAAGTTGAGAATGTTTACGACAGCCAGGAAATTACTCAGTATCAGCAGCCCCCAATAAGTCATAGAACTTTTTTGCCTCAGGATTTGGCTCTTCCTCCATAGGTTCCGTGTCAAAATCTACTCCAGCAACATCTACAATCATTTGTCGAAAAAAATTTCTAGCTTCCATATCAGGTGTAACAGAAGATGTCGATTCATTGTGGTTAGAAGTTTGAAATGTGCTTACTTCCCCTTGACAATTCCAGGTGTAGTAGTTAGGAACAAACCCATGCTTTAACAAATAATACTCAAGAATCTCTTTTGTTTGAAACTTCCAATTTCGACACTTTGTACAAGGACATCTTATCTTATCTCCATCAAGGAAATCGTGTTTACTAAGAGCGAATGATATAAAAGTATCCAAATTTCTACTGTATTCACTTGAAACCAGTCCATTTTTGTCTAGCCTAGCATACATCCATTCTCTTCCATTGCTCATTCTAGTAATTCAAAAAAATTCAAAAAATTCAGAAGGTAAGAAATAACAAGAAACTAAATATATAAAATATTGCCTATATAATCCAAATCAATATTCTTAATCTAAACAAATCAAAAACTTTATAAAAGTATTTCATAACATGCTGCAATACATATACTATGAAAATAAAAGGCCAAAGTTATCCTGACCTTCAAGCCTGCAGCAGCTTTGTCCTTGTCTGTGAAAACTCCTGTTAAAGAAGAAATATGGTTATTGCTGAAGTTGAAGAAGAAATCTGCTTCTGATAATGGCCATTTGGATACACAGATTTGAAATCAAATCATGACATTATAAAGTCAGCAGAAAGAGTCGTGCAATTATTGGATTTGTATGATGATGAACTCACTTAACTGTCTGAAGCCGCAATAATCCTTGCTTTCTAGTGATTAATTAATTTTAAGTCATCTAGTCTTTTCTGCTGTAAATCAAAAGAAAATGCACCTCCTAAACGCTTTTACTGTTGACATGTAAACAAGTAGCAAAAACTTTTAGTGAAAGAAGCAATTAGATATGAAATTAGTAAAATTACACACAATATTTATAGGTCCCCAAGGAAAGTTAATATTTTACAATTCCACTGCTCATTCCTACTGTGGGTTAGGCATGGAAAAGTTCCCAAAAGAACAGAATTAGGCCATAACTACAAATGATACTAGCCACGTTAACAATTCATAATTGACCGCCACAAAAGTTAACAAGCGAATGAGAGTGAAATTTTACCATTGGAATTATGGTGCCAACATAATGTTCCACGCACCTGCAACGGAAATCCATCATTTACTCCATCAGAGAAGCACCAAGAGTAGCTACTCAACAGAATGAATACAAATGATTGCAGGCTTAATAAATAATCAAATACAACATATCAGGATGTCAACTACTTGAATAAATGCTTAATTTTCCATGTTTGCGAAAATCATGTAAACAAAAAACTATCGCAAGGACATTGGTAAGGAACAAGCTACACACAAAGACCATTTCCACAGTAACAAATTCCCTCTAAAGAAGCAGGTTAAGTTTCTTGTTTTATGAATTTCTACAATCAAAACACCGTAATGCTCAAAATTCTTTTTGAAATGGAGTCTTATTTGTCAAGAGAAACAATCACTTCTCAGTCACCAATGTCACACAAAAAGGTGCCATCCATTTGTCCGATTATCCATTCTCAGAGGAGAGAATAAAAGATCACTCACGTTTAATTAATCCATCCTAAGTTACAAGAAAAATAAAGATGATGTTAAATATAAACACAGAAGGAAAAGCATTGTGGACAGAAGAAAAATATGGAACAATACGAAATCAGCGAATAATTTTTTCAATACTGACTCACCAGTTAAAGTTGGCATGCTATACATCACGAAGTCTTAGAAAAATGGTAGCGTGCTAACATCTCTTCCACACCCACTGCAGAAATGCTTTCACATCCAAGAAGTTCTCTGAGCTTTGCATCGCATAATATCACCATCGAGTTCACTGGATCCTGTACAACCAAAACCATAAAACTTAACTCCTAATCTATTCATATTAAATGTAGAAAAAACACTTAGACCTAAAAGTCTTTCAACGCCCGTAAAAAGACATGGAAAAGCAAGTACTGAGCTATTAAGACCTAAGGGCTAGGCAGACCAAACTAACCACAACATGAAGAAAGGATCCATAAACCCACCTCTAATTTATTAGCCTTTATATATTCCCAAACACGCTTGGATGCCTCTAACTGAGTCATCTCCCTACCTCCAGAGCCCAAAAACTTGGCAAGTGCATCAGATATTGCAAATACAGAACTACCAGGCTCAGTAGTTTCATCAGCATCCACTTTCGCCCTTTTAGCTTGACTAGCCTCCTCTGCAACAGGTGAAATTGATTTAGTCAACTTTACAGCAGCAACAACACAACATATACCATCATCCAGTGCCACACTACATACTTGAGGGCTCAAGTGGGATAATGTGCTTAGCAAGGAGCTTATTCATTTTGAACATGTCAGTGCAGTCTGTCTCAAATACAACACGGAGGGCATCATCACAAATTATCTTCCTCTTGTTGCTTGGATCCTGGAGATTGTTCTTCCTTATGTATGCCCACAACTGCTTCACAATCTGAATCAAGCGAATGAGTTCATGGTGCACATACAAAAAGGTGAATTCTGAAAAACACAATATACCTCAGTCCTTGGCAAAGCCGGCTCACCAAGGACAGCCTGTAGTTCAGGTGAAACACCACAAACTTTGTTTAGCCCACCAGGTCCACCTCTTCTTTTGCCTCCAACAGGGGCACTGCACATAAATTATCCTCCATCAAATCTAATGCAATAAAGTGTAACCAGATGCATAGTTTTCTATTTAATTTGTGCAATTGGGATTTTCATTTGATAGTAAGAAAAAAACCCAGGATGTGACTCGAACCTAACACTTCTAGGGTCACAAATTCCGTCTTAACTACTAAGCAAAGACATTGGTCACACCAGATGCATAGGGGTGCATTTGGTAGTATTAATAAATGCAATTCCAATGAATGATAGTCGTCAACCAATTTAAGAAAAGCTAATTACTTCACATAAGTACCAAAAACACCAACTTTTCCCATTAAATAGCACACTAATCCGCCGAATTGGGAATTAACACTAATACCAAACCAAAAAAAGAAAAACCCTGACTAACAAATCTGAGGCATATAATACTCATGCACCATCCGTAAAATTGTACCCAACTAAACCCTTGGAACCAAGATTTAGTTACAAATCCCAATCCAAAACAGTAAAATCGAAAGCAAAGACTTCACCTTTCTTTGGACAATTCAGAAGTAGTGGCATTTTGGGAAAAGACCTCGGTTTTCGTAGTAGGCTGAGGTTGAGAGGGGCGAGCCGCCGTCACTTGAGGCTGTCGAAAGTTAAGGTCTTGGGGAAAAACCTGGTGGTGGTGGTGGTGTTGAGGATGGAGGGCAAAATGGGGAGGAAATTGCTGAAATTGGGGATAATGCTGGAGGGTAAAACGGTCCTTATGAGTTAGGTGGTGGAGTGTTTGGGGCTGTAGATGAGGCCGTGGCTGAGGATTGAGAGGCGGCGGAGGAGGAGGGGCGGAAGCTGAGGTAGGCTGTGAACGGAGAAGAAGATTGATGTGATCACGAATGAAGGCAGTTTTGTGAGATAAGTCAAGCCCTAACTTGGCTTGGAGCTCCTGAACGACGCCGTCGAAAGAGATGAGGGATTGTGGGTCAGATTGACGGAGAACAGTCTCTACTCCTTTGGCTATTTCCTGGTCCGACACCATCGCCTTCTCTGCTTCGCATATAAATAAAATGAACCGAAAAAACCGACACAAACTCTCTCTGTCTCTCTCTCTCTCTGTGGCTAATTTTTCTCGCTTTCTCTCTCTAGCTCTGTGAGTAATTTGTCCTTATAATTTTGAAATGACATAAATGCCTTTACTCTCTTTTTGTTGGAATTTCGAATCTCAGTGGCTGTTGTTTCTTTGTAGTAAGGGTTAAACTGGAAATTGATTGGAGCCTGTCGCTTTGACTTCCCGTCGTATTTGTAACGTTTGCAGTGGGGAATACCGTTTTTGTCCTCACGATTTCGGATGACGGCTTGTGAGGGTGTTGGGTAAGAGTGTAAATTCGTATAAGATATGATGGAATGAGGAATATTATCCAGGTGGATGAATATAAATCTATAAAATGATTTGAAATAAAAATGAAATTACAAGAAACTTTATTTGTGTGGGATACTGGAAACAGATAAATGACCGAAAATAGTCGTACGCATTTGTTACTTCCAAATAGACATGTAACCGGAGCTTACCCCAACTTCTGTTAAAAATTTCAGAAGAATTCCGGCTCTAATTTTAGAACTCCAGCTTTTAAAGTTATTTCTAAGCCAACCCTCTTTTTTTTAAAAAAAAAAATTACCTCGTCTGGGCTTACATTACTAAATGGAAAGAAAAATCCCCAACCCACTCCGGATGTGATTCGAACCTGGAACCTCTAGAGTTCACAGCTTCCGTCTTAACCACTAGGCCAAGAGCTCAATCACTTCAAAGCCAACCCTCTACTCAACCTTATATTGAGAAATCATATACAAAAATCATGGTATCCTGATTAAAATAAATGATATACATATCTCGAAGAATCACTTATTCATGTAACGATGTTAAGTTATTAGTGAACTGATTCGCTAATATTAATTCAATAAGTTATTTTATTTTTAATAGGTTAAGTCCATGAGTTCTCAACTTTTATATAAATGGTTGAAATGTTAAAATATATACAAATTTAATGAGAAACTATTATTATTATTATTATTTATTAACATCATTATTATTACTCTCAAATATTTACACGAATTTTAAAACCATTGCACAAATTGCTGTTCATTGGTAGGTGCCATAGAATAAACAAATGTCCAGACCCTCCTACAAACAGCTTTACATCCAAACTATTGTGACTTTTTGTTTACGAGTATGATCTTTTTTGAAGTAGTTGAATTTTTCGTATATATATTAGGTGATGTACTGATTGAGTTATATTCAGTTAGTAAAAAATAAAATTCTAATGTTTATCGAAATTAAAATTTTTTTTTATCACAAAATGCATGTTAATCGAAAATAATAGACTAAATACTAAATATAGCTCAATAGGTATATCTTTAATAAAAAAAAATATCCACAAACTACTGCCTCATTATTTAATACACATGTAAATTTATTTCGTCCACCTATACCTATCTTGGACTACATACATCGACCAACCACCTAAAATATCTAGACCCTGAAATCGGAATATTTTGAAAAATCTCATCAACACCCATTTCAAACACTGTTTTTCTCTTGCAAGGGTTTCTATTTGATCTTTTCAAAAACAGGTAGAACCCCATATTTGTTAAGATTTGATAAACAATACAGAATCGTTAATCCAAATTATGAAGCGTAAGTACCAATTATCAAACATACAAACATCGCTTAAATTAAACCTCTCCTATCATCATTGTAGAAAAAACATACTATTAATATCCATCAATTGAATAACAAATTAACTTTATCAAATCGTATTTTCATCACGAAAAGAAACCCAAGGCAATAAATGGATAGCATCTAAAAAAATGAAAATGAACAACTAAATAATTTAATCAAGTTGACAGCCAATCTTTACGGATCTCAAATGTGTAGTTGATCTCCAAATAGCACTTGTTGTCATCATCCAGAAACTGACCAATTCATCAAAGTTAAGAATCATATCAAAACAATATGCAATTGATTACACTCATTAATTACATATCTAACAATGATTATATGCAACTAATTGGATTGCTCATCATTAATGCAAGTACTAACGGAGCTAATAGATTCAATCATGTTAATTAAATCCAAAAATGATTCAAAACTTGCAAATCTGTGCACTGAAGTGAAAACATTGTCCCAGTGTAAACATAAAACGACTATTTGGTTCAGAAAACTTTCATTTCTCAAGTTTTCTTTCAACTTTTTAAACTTTTTTAAGTTTCAGTTTTTTTAATAGAAAACCGAAACTGAAAAACAAAAAAGACGTTCATTTTGTTTAGTATTCCAATTTCGTTTTTTTTCAAAAAAAATTGAATACTATACTTGTTAAAAATATTAAAAGGAACATAAAAAGTATTACAAATTAAATCAGAAAACAATAAGTATAAATTTTTTAACTAATCAATCCTAAAATTAAAAATCTTTTAAATCAATTATAAATATAAGATATTGATTAAAAAATGACAAATCTTACCTTTAAGATCCTTACCTTTTAGTTATCTTTTTATTCAAATTTTCAATTTTCTAAATTATAAATTGAAAAAATATAAACCTTGATCATTTAAATCTGAATCTTAATTTTGAATATTTTACTTTTTAAGTAATAAATGTTAATTTTGAATTTTATAAATTAAAAAACATAAATGAATCAACTTAAGTAGACTACATATGTAATAAAAATTTAAAAGTAAAGAATAATTTGAATACTAAAAGCTTTTATCTAGCATAAAAATAGAAAAATCTGAAAATTACTTCAGATGTTTTAAATCGAAAAACTTTAACAGCAGTTTTCAATTTTTCAGTTTTTATTGAAAATTTTTCAATGAACAATTGTCCGGTTTTCCACGACCAAGGAAGCCCAAAAGTTTTGATTTGAACCTGGAAAAACAGGAATAAAACTGACCTTGGTTCTAGCAGAGTATGATCCTTTGGCAAACAAACCAGATGGAGTATGTTCTTCAGGCATCTCATGCGTATAAGGTTCGGCCTGAGGGCTAAAAGTTCCTAGCATCTCCTTTGTACTATCCACTGCCATACATACAATTAACCTCACCATCTCAATATGTAAAAAGCGCTAAAAGGGAAAGCACGGAATAAGGAAACAACCTTTGACACCAGTTTTCCAAACAGTGTTGGTGTATTTCAGGCCAGCAACAATGTTGTTTCGAACATGGAAACTGAACTTGAGGCTGTAAGTACTTCCTTCTTTTAAGGTAAACCATGTCCCTTTTATTTTCCCATCCTCAGGAATTGAGAGAACTATATCTTCTCTGCCAGGGGATTTTATTGCCAGGCTCAAGATCTTCACTTCTGGATCTAAAGTTTCTGTGTTTTCCCACCAAAAAAAAATCCAACAATTCAGCACAATGCTCCATTTATTCCTTCATGTTTCTCCCGAAAAATGGCAGAAAGTTAAAAGGAATTATTACCTCCAACAGAATTGATATCCACGCCACTGAGAAGCTGTTCCTTCCATCTCCTCAAGCTTTCATCATCCTGTAATTTCAATCACATGGAAGGGAATCAATTGAAGGAATTTCCCCCAATTGAACAGTGCAATGTTAGGGTTAGAATGGAAGAAAGAAAAGAAACCTTGTCTCTTTCAAGCTGTTCTTTTAAAGTGCATTGAGGACCTAATTCAATCTTTCTGTCTTCATCATCGTCTTCGTCTTCAGTTTGACAAATGGATTGTTCGCTCATTTCTCTGCTAATTCCGCCAGTTTCGGATTCGTCTCCGCCTCCATCTGGAACTGCTTTTCCTGTTCTTTTAACCTCTGAAATTCTAGCTAATGTCTTTAGTTTCTGAACATTAACAAAGCTATTTAGTGTGGAATTAAGAATACCATTTTTAGCTTAACTAGGATGTAGATGTAACTAATTAGTGATATTATGGAATCCGGGCTCTTTTGTGTTTTGCCCTGGCTTACAATGGCATTTTCTGCAAATCTTGGTGGGTGGATTGCTGATACACTTGTGAGCAGAGGACTTTCTATAACTTCCGTTAGAAAGGCAAGGATTATAAGCTACTCTTAACCTTAGTTTTGTTATTGATGAACTCTTTATTGAGCTTTCAAATTCCAATATATATATTTTCTTGACTGATCAGCTTCCTAACCTGACTCTATGTAATGGGCTGTAAGATTAGGGGCCTTAGTTCTGGTTAAATAAACTAGATATTTTGTACACTGATATTGAGCTTTCAAATTCCTATATATATCTTCGTATTTTTATCCACAATGACACTTTGCAGTGCTATAAGAATATGATTTCTGCAAAGTATGTTTCTTAATTACTTTTTATACTAGCTGAAGAATCTAATGAAGGTATTTAAGAGTACAAAATATGGGCTTTGCAATGAAAATACAATTATACTCGTTTAATTTTAACGTCCATGTCAGTGTCATTGTATTTTATAGGTCAAACTATAATCAACTTCAGTGTTCCATGTAGTTCTTTCT
>CAOJBI013543137.1:0-20316 GCA_948277035.1 Euphorbia corollata
CATGGTAGGTAGCTAACTCTTTTTATGTGTATGGTTTCTATAATTAATCGGTTCCACATTCAGAGTAGCACTAGTTTAATGATGATTGCCTCGTTTAATTTTAGATGATAAAACTAAACATGTGTATGGTGGAACAGACAAGGAGGCTTAAGAGGTAATGGACGAACTGTTAATGGAGAAGATGAACAGTAGTAAATGTTTCCAATTTTACCCTTGATGATTCAGCACATTTGCTTTTTCCTCCATTTGTTCACATATGAATTTCTCAGTCCCTGTTTTGTAAAAAAAAAATATCTCGATCCCCGTTTTGCAAAAAACTGAAACCACAGATAACTTTTTTGAAGTTTCCCATATTTTTATTTTATTGAGTTTGATAAAAAGAAGTCTAAAGTAGTGGTTATATTTTATTTTATTAAATTTAGATTTTTATTTATTATTTTAGCCAGTATAGTATTAAATGATGGTAATGCAACTAGTAGAGTATAGTGAGAGTAATGAATCTTTATTAATGCATTTTAGGTTCTTGAATAAAGGCTAAGCATTATGTTATATTAGTGAAATGAAATTCTTAATGAAATTTGTAAACTTTCACGGTCATTTCCATTTTTTTATTATTTTTCTCCTCCAAATTCTCAATAATTGGTATCATGACTATTTTTCTTAAGAGATGTGAGTGTGTATCAATTTATTCAAACCACCAATGACATCAAACAATTTTCATGGTTCTATTTCAATTTTTTTGATGAAAAGTATCATTGATGGGTAATCAAAATGAAATCATATCTTAAAGCCTTGAAATTTGTAAACTTTCACAATTATTTCCATTTTTTTTATTTTTCTCCTCCAAATTATCAATAATTGGTATAATAACTATTTTTCTTAAGAGATGTGAGTGTGTATCAATTTATTCAAACCACCAATGACATAAACAATTTTCATGGTCCTATTCCAATTTTTTTTGATGAAAAGTATCATTGTTGGGTAATCAAAATGAAGTCATATCTTAAAGCCTTGAGTTTATAGGAGGTAATTGAAAATGATTTTGCTACTACCCTTCTTCCTCAAAATCCAACTATACCATAACTCAAAAGGTACGAATAAGATTTAGCTAAAAAACCGAAGACTCTTACTTTCATACTTTCATATGTATTAGAGGCGGTATTTACTAGCATAATGGCTTGTGAGTTGGCTAAGGAAGTATGGGACAAATTCAAAGACAAATATGAAGTCAAACAAGATTGATGCAAATCCTAAATCTCAAAAAGATTTTGAGGTTCAAAGGATGAAAGAATCTAATACAATGAAGGAATATTGGAATAAGTTGATGATCATCGTCAATCAAATCAAATTGTTTGATGAAGAATTTTCCAACCACAGAAATGTGGAAAAGCTTTTGGTGAGTCTTCTTTATAAGTACGAAACGAAACTTTCTTCCTTAGAAGATTCTAAAGATTTATCAAAGATAACTTTTGCAGAATTGATAAATGTTTTTCAAGCTGTTGATTGAAGGAGAATTGTGAAGGAATAAAAAACAGTTGAATGAGCATTTTTCACTGGAGTTTCGAAAGGAAAAGGGAAATTTCTTAAATGTGGATCTTTGTGATAAGGATGGACATGAAGAAAATGATTGTGGGCATAAGAGAAAATTTTGATGTTTCAAGTGTAAACGATTCCGCCATTAACAAAAATATTGCAAAGCCAAAGAAAATGAAACAGATAGAGAGCAAGAAGATGTCATTTTCTAATCGGTTAGAAATGCACTTATGATGTCCTTTTTGTTGTGCCACTTGCCCATTTGCTTGATGAGGTGTATTTTCTTTGATTTATAATTAGGCTTGGGCTATTGTTTTGGAATGATATTTTGGTTTATAAGCCACCTTTCAATTCAATTCTATTTATATTAAGTTTTCATTTATAAATGAAAATTAAGTTATATATTTCTCGCTTTAATTCTAAATATATGAATTGAAAGTTAACTTTTATAATTGTTCATGTATAGAAAATATAGCATATCTTCCTATTTCATTGTTTATGAGTATATATGACAATGCTCTATAAAATTAAATATTTTACATTAAACAATTAAAATTTTCATTAATTTATGAGGTAAAAACTAGACAAAAATGGGTGTGTACACTCTTCTTTCATATCTTCTTATTCAAATCTCTTCCTCTCACTCATTTCCATTGTCTTTACCTCAATTTTGTCATTCAGAATCTTCTTATCGGTAAATCCCCGATTATTTGAAAGTTATCATAATCTTTTTTCTCTATTTTTAACTCTACTCTTCTTCTACTTCTTCAATTCGTGTATCCTTATTTGCTTCCATATGTACAACTATTTTTCAGAAGATTTTAATTGACATTATTATTTGGTGTATAAAATTTTGATTTAGATCGATGAAATTACTAGGTATTGCCATTTTTTCCTTTTATAATTGATTAAATATATGTATGTGCATATACTATACAATTTATACAATTTAAATTAATGACTAAGATTTCTTACCGGAGACTTTATATGTTTAAATTTAATAATTTATATTTTTTAACTTGATTAATCAATTTTTGCAATACCAACTTATGTTGAAATTTATGGATTACTAACTAATATAATTTAAATTTTGTCTATATATTTCATAAGTTCATAGATATTAGAAATAGCTCCCTTATTTTCCTTTAAAACTTATGTTTTGCTAATTATTATATTATTTTATTTTATCAATTTTAAATAATAATTTAATTTATATATATAATAAAAACAAAAGAATGATTTTAATAACTAATTCAATAACATTTATACATAATAAAAAGAAAAATCGAAATAACCTATCGAACCAACAGAATAAAATTGGTTGGTTTGGTATGCATTTATGTATTGTTACTATGTTCACACATTAAAATTTAAGTGAAATTTATATATTGTAATTTAAGCATTTATGTAACTTCTTCTTGAATAGGTCTATCTATTCATTTGGTAGGCCGTATTTGATAAACTTTTTATTAAAAAGCCTTAATCCAAGCCCAACGTGACCCACACTATTATAATTATGGGCTTGTGCAGAGCATAGGAAACATGATGAATATGTAATTAAGGAATTCATAATTCTTAAAAATGAAATCAAAATAGTCAATAATTTTTTTGAGTTATATATTGATAAAAAATTTCTTACAAAAACTTGAAGAGATTACATCAAAATAAGAAAAAGAAAATATAATGAAAAATATTAGGACTGGAATAGATAATTATAAAGAAAATCAAAATTTGAAACAATAATATAAACAAACATAAAATAAATGAACATGAAAGAAGAAGATGACTACTCATCAATATAAATTTTTATAATATATTGTAAAATATTATTAAAAAAATATTGTTTGTACACGGCTTGGCCGTGCTTTAAGTATTTTTTATTAGGGTATACTTCAAAAAAGGATCTGTGGTTTGAATCCTTTTCAAAACGGGTTTTGTATTGTATTTTATGGATCTCAAACGTGGCAAGGGACAATTTAGAACACTTAAAATTCAATACAAGACCCATTTTGAAAAGGACCCAAACCACATGTCCCTTTTTTGAAGTTTACCCTTTTTATTAATACCAGGCTTGTTCATCAAATTTCGAATTTTTACAAAGATATCCAAAGCCAATCCATAATACCAATCCCGCGGGTAGTCTGACTTGCGAACATACTCGAGTCACAATAGAATTGAGTAAATAATGATATAAAATCAAATTAAATCTTTATAATTTAGATAATTATTAATACTATGAAACTTTTTATACCAATGAGATCCCAAAATCAATGTAGTATCTTATCGACTGCAACAATGGAAGTAGAAAATAGTCTTACATCCTACAATTTATTTGGCCGGGCCAATTCGATTTACAAATAAAAGCCCATAATTCGGAATAGAATAAGTAATTTATTTAAAATCATTCTTATATTCTCCTCCTCCTCCTCCGTTTCGCTCTACTTAATCTTCTTCTTCTTGAATTCGTGTATCCATTGCTTCTATTTACACAGCTATTTTGTTCACTTTTTCCTGATTAAGAACTTTTCCCGGGTGGTTTCTTTGCTGAAGATTGTTATGGATATTTGGTGTTTCAAATTTTGATCATCTTTATCAGGTACAGCCGTTTTCTCTTATTCAATTTCAGGTTCCAGTCCATCCACCCTTAATAACTATACACTCGTATCTATCTATTCACTTACTCGATTTCTATCGCTTCCAATCTCTTCCAAGTTCCCCATTTTACGCTATACTACTTCGTCTTTACCAGATGAAATTTATAACCGCCTGCAAAACAATCCACATAACACTGAATTTGCATTGAATTTAATTGGATACCAAATGTGTCAATTCGGTCATAGAAAAATGCTGCTCCCTCAACAACCCTCGATCTGGCTTCGGTTTTTCGTCTGGGCAGGTAATCACCCAAGCTATAGGCATAATGATTTTAGGGTAAACTTCGAAAAAGGACTCGTGGTTTGGGTCATTTTCAAAACGGGTCTTGTGTTGACTATTATGGATCTCAAACGTGGCAAGGGACAATTTAGGGACAATTAAAATCAATACAAGACCCATTTTGAAAAAGCCACGTATCCCTTTTTGAATTACCCATGATTTTATATACAGTAAAGCTTGTCAGTTGTTTAAAATTAGGAAAAATCCACAAGTTGTTCTGGATTTAATCGACGCTTTTAGGTCAGAGAAATGAGCTGTTTCTGTTAAGGCATTTATGGTTTTGTTGAATCTGTGTAAACAAGGTAGCCTTGCTGATGAAGCTCTGTTGGTGTTGAGAAAAATGACAGAGTTCGGTGTTCGGCCTGATGCTAATGCTTATAATATTGTTATTCGGTTGTTCTGTGCATGGGGTGACATGGATATAGCTCAAAAATTGATTGGGGAAATGAGTACTATTGATCTTTATCCAGACATGGCTAATTATATAACGATGATGAAAGGGTTTTGAGATGTAGGCAAGGTGGAGGAGGCTTGTGGGTTGCGTAAATTGATGAAAGATAATGGTTGTGTGCCTAACATAGTGGCGTATTCGACGATTCTTGATGGAGTTTGTAAGTTTGGTAGTGTAGAGAGTGCACTTAAGCTATTAGGGGAGATGGAGAAGGAAGGTGGAATGTGTACTCCGAATGTTATTACATATACATTGGTAATTCAGAATTTATGTGAAAAGGGTAGACCAATGGATGCACTTGTAGTTTTGGATAGAATGTTGGCTTGTGGTTGTGCTCCGAATCGTGTTACAGTTAGTGCTTTGCTTAAAGGTCTCACAATGAGTGGCCATCTAGAGGAAGTCTATAAGTTGATTGATAGAGTTGTTTTTGGAGGGGCCGTTTCGTTTGGTGACTGCTATAGTTCTTTTGTGGTGTGTTTGATAAGGATTAAGAAAATTGAGGAGGCAGAAAAGCTTTTTAGAAAGATGTTAGTAGATGGACTGAAACCTGATGGGTTGGCTTGTAGTTTTATGATTAAAGAGCTTTGTTTCAGTAAAGGGGTGCTTGATGGGTATCATTTACTTGATGAAATTGAGAATATGGGGCTGTTGTCTACGATTGATTCTGATATCTATTCTATCGTTTTAGCAGGACTTTGTGAAAAGGGCAACTCAGTGGAAGCTGTTAAGCTTGCGAGGTGTTTGCTTGAGAAAAGAATACGTCTTGAGCATCCTTATAGCAAGGAAGTAGTTAATCACTTGAAGAAACTTGGAGCAATTGAGCTAGTAACAGAATTAGCTAGATAATCTGAATAGAAGTTTGTGAAACTCGTCCTGGTACCATGTGTCCAAATGCTTTCCTATATGTAATAAAGTGAGACTTTTTTTTTTTTTTTACTATTCTCCGATGTGTTAGAGACTAGTTATGTGTTTATAATCTGATATACACATTGTCTAAAGCACAGTGGTGGAATCTATAACTATGATGCTATTTAATGTTTTCTGGCAACAGGATCCTAGTGGTAAAGTTTATTTCACGAAACAAACTGTTGGTAATGCCTGTGGAACTATAGGGCTTCTCCATGCTGTTGGCAACAATACTTCAGAGATCAAACTTGGTAAGCTTATGTAGTATTCTTGTATTTATCAGTCATTTCTCCTACATGGTTCCTTCGAACTCCATCTTCCTGATCCTGACCTAACCCAGTTGGGAAAAGTTCTGGAAAAAAACCCAAAAAAGGGGATAGGGCAGCATTAAGAACTATATAAATACCTACAGAATCATTAGTGTGTCTCGACCTAATTTGGTAGGTTAAGCTGTAATGAGCTGCAATGAGTTCGTATTGATTTACCTTATCTGAATTCTTAAACTTGTTGGACAAACCAGTATGCTTCTTTAGTTAGCCATATAACGTGCATGCAATAAACGAAGTGATAATGCTAATGATGATATTATGAAATTTATGTTTGCCATCTTTTTGTTATGTGAATAGTGAGCCCAACAAATCACAAATGAACAAAACATTGATGTTTTCTTGTTCAAAATGGAATTATTACAGTTGTTGGGAAAAAGCTTGCAGCTATGCTTAACTCATACATATCACATGCATTGCATTTCAATCTATTTATAAGAAGACAGACTAATTTCAAAAATCTCCATCACATAACCATGGGCCATGACTTATTCTTTTTGGTATTGAACCTATTATTTTCAGTTGAGGGATCATTCTTGGATGGGATTTTCAGATCCACTGCGATGATGGATCCACTGGAGGTTTTGCTTCTGTTCCTTTTGTTTATGATCATTGTGCAGTCCTCATTCCAAGCCTCTACCATATACTCAGAGTTCAAGTTTTGATGGTTATATAATGATGTTTCTTCATCTTTCTCTCATCCATCTAATTTCTGCAGCGTCCTGCATTCCTTGAAAATGACAGAGAAATTGAAGTTGCTCATTCTGTAGCAGCTTCAGGTGGTGAAACAGAGTTGTGCCTTTTAACTATTTTAGCTATATTGTAGGTGTAAATTAAATGAGTAATGTTGGATATTTTGAGTAAATATGAGTTTGACTGAGCCTAAAATTATCAGAGTTTACGTAGAAGCAATCATGGGGGTTATATTTATTTCTCTGCTAATCTAGACTCTATGGATTGAGTAAATAGTTGATATTCGCAATTGTAATGTAACATGATATAAACAAATCATTTTAGTCTTAAGTCTTTAGCATGATATCATGGCTCGTGGTTTTTGTGTGAAATTTGTTCGAGTTTGAGTTTTTCAGCATGGCTCATATGGACTCTACATAATACTTTTGTTGGAGTTTGGAATAATAGGGAATTCTAGACTTAGTGATGATCTTGGATGATAAGTGCGCTAGCTTTGAGAAAAAAGGTGCGCATGGTTAGATTTTAATGACTTTTTTTTTGTTGAGGATTATCGTGACATGTGATATTTCAAATATATATTAGCTTTGGGTAGCTATATTTTATGAATTTTCTAAACCTATAATATTTTGGATGAATTTATGATAGTAGTCTTTTATTTTTTCCGAAATGAGCGCTTTTTTTGCGCTTTCTTTATAAGCGAGAAGCGAGACCCTGAAGCTTTGAGTGCGCTTTGCGGTCTCGACTACTATGCTCAGTTATCATGCCCAAAACTATGGAAGTCAGCGGAAAGTTTACATATGTTTTGTGTGGTACTTGGAGAAAATAAATGCGCTTTTAATCAACTGAGCACAGAGCAAGGATTGAACAGTAAGCATAAGCAAGGGAGCCGAAGATTTCAAAGTCTAGGGCAAAAGGGACTTATCAAATCAAACAAGGTAAACACTAAGGTAGTTTCTTCATCTTTTATTGTTTTCGCTTATCCATGTATTATGCTGTATATCTTGAAGATGAACAGCTAGAAGTTCCTTAATGGTTTTGTAACTCTTTTAATTTTCAATTTAAGCAAAGTAAGGTGGAGTTCCTTTTCATTATTTGTTTTATTTACTCAATTTCAACTTTCTACTACATTACTAAATCCATAAAGATTGAATGAAAAGGATTGCAGTTTGTGAATCTGTCTGAAATGAAGCTTATAGGAAGTGAAATTAGGGATTGTGATGCTAATTCTTGATCAGAGATGTAGGATTTTAAGTGATTGTGCTTCTTTTACCAATTGATTAATTCTCTTTTTGGGTCGTATACATGATGATTGAAGAAGCAATATGCATGTACTGCCCTTATTTGTGAATTTTGCTAATAGTATTCATATAATTGTTATTTTGATGACTAAACCAATGCCAAATTGTAGGGTGATTTTAAATATCTAGTTGACACAATACAAATTGTTGAATAATGGAATAAGCGCAGACTCTTGTTATTAATTAGCCTGTTGCAAGTTACATCTGCTTTTAAAGTCTAGAGCTGAAAAAAGGCGTAGGGGGTGGCGACACATCCAAAAATCCTTCCAACATCAGCAGAACCATCTTCATTGAAGGTCGTTTTGATGGATCCTCTTGAGTACACCATATTCCTACCATTACCCATCTTTCCATCCTCTCTTTATCATTTGCAGCCTCCTCATCTGTTTCAACCAATACCTCGATTTTCCCTTCCTCAAAGCAATCATACACCCAGTCTATTAGTGTCCCTTCTTTATCATCGACAACTTTCGGTACATTCTTTCTGCAGTAGATTATCTCCAATAGCATCACTCCAAAACTGAAAACGTCAACTTTAGCTGTAACTGCTGAATTCCTGAACCATTCTGGAGCTACATATCCTCGTGTTCCTCTTATACCTGTCAAAGTTTGACTCTGATTCAAGTTTAACAGTTTTGCTAATCCAAAATCAGAAATCTTTGCTGTATAGGATTCGTCTAGAAGTACATTTTCAGGCTTGATATCACAGTGAATGATTGGAACTTCACACTCTTCGTGTAAATATACAAGCCCCTTAGCAATCTCCAAAACAATTCTAGCCCTTCCATTCCAGGTAGGTTTTTTATCTCTGAAGAGAAAATTTGCTAATGTACATTTCATGAACTCATAAACAAGAATACGATGCGGTCCCTCTTCGCAGAAACCCAGTAACCGAACAAGATTCTTATGACTTGTCTTTCCAATCACTTCCATTTCTGTTTTAAATTCCTTTTCAGCTGATTGGAATATCTTATCCAACTTTTTGACTGCAAAAACGTTATTTGAATCAGATTTTAAGATGCCCTTGTAAACAATAGCGGAAGACCCTCTGCCAATTTCTTCCCTGAAATTGTTAGTTGCTTCCTCTAGTTCCTTGTAACTGTACATGTGAAGATTTGTTTCTGAAAGGGTTGACACTGGGATAAATTTTGTTGAATTCTTGTTGCGAAACAGGTAAAATATCAGGGATATTGAGATGAGAAATAAGGCATTGACCACAAGAGAAGCACTTAATGACCCTACAAAGATCGAGTCATTGTCTCTATTCTTACTAAAGATAGGACCTTTTCTAACTCTTATGAGAACCTTTGCGTCACTAGTTTCGAATCTCCCATTCCCAAGGGGAAACCTCTTCTTCCAACAGGTTGATGCAGTAGTGTAAACGGCAGCAGCACAAAAGCAATCTTGCAAGCAAGAAATTCTGCACCTGGCTTCGCTATAATCGGGTAGACGTTCATAATCTGATAGAGGCCAGTTTACATTTTGAAGCATCTGAAATTCGTATAAATCCTCTAAGTTAGCTGATTCATCATCTCCACAACCCAGAGGAAGATCCGGTATGCAGCCTCCAAACTCGTTATTTTTATCTATAAGTGAATAGCCAGGTGGGCATTTACAAGTAGGCCTCCCGTTAACTATGTTGCAGTAGCTATTATATCCACATGAACCACCGCCTAGCTGGCTGAATATAGCAGAACAGATGTTTTCAGGAATGTACTGCACATTTGACCAGCTTTGATCACTGGTGGTGGTTCCCCTGGGATGTGAATACACAGTGAAAACTCCGTTATAATCAAGTGTTGCTCGGTAATAACTAGTAGCCAAGCTAGGTGCTACGTTCTGCACATTCCATTGGAGTGTAAGTCTCTCGCCATTTGTGTTTGTCAAGTAGATATCAGGAGATGATCCGTTGAAAACCAGCTGAGTACTATATTCAGAATTGTTGCTGAACTTCCCACTGCTAAAATAAGATTCGTATTCAAATTCAGTTGGCCAGGCAAGTGGGATGAGTTTCATATCGCCTATGCTTGAGAAGGAAAGCTTGAACCTTCCCCTCGAGAAGTTGTTTTTAGCGAATCTAGAAAACAAAACCGTGTTGGATCCCAGTGTTTGAGATGGCAAGATGGTGTCTTTTGGATTCTTGAAGCTCTCCCATAGATTAACAGAATTCCTATCAACAAGAACAAAGTTGCCTGTATTCAACATGGAACCATAAGACACAGTTGAAGAATTGCTGACTTGTGCTTGCCACACGAGTTCTCCACTTGGATTAGTTAGAGCCAGGCCATTTGCAGTAATCTCGACCCTGGATCGTCTTGGGGCTGGATTATCGCCATTTGCATGCCAGACAATTGTTTTATCAGGAATTTTGTCAAACCAGATGGCAAGCAAGAATGTTTCTGTGTTAGAGAGTTTTCGAAACCCAAAACCAAAGTCTCCGGAAGGGGAAAGCCATGCCAAGCTATTATCATCTGCAATTAATGACGAGTTTAAGGTTATATTTTGTGCAGAAACTGATTGTCGCAGAAACAGGATGAGAAAAATCACTTGTGGGAGTGCCATGGAGACCATTGAAGCTGATTTAGGATGAGCTGTGATTAATGAAGCTATAAATATTAGCTATCAAGTATTTCTTGGTTGACTTTTCTTATTTTGCATGTGATTTTTCTCCATTGAGCGCGTTTCACTTTTTCCAAAATTCTTAAAGAGAAATGTGGAATGTGTTTGAATGGTAACAGAAGATCAATTGATTCTTAAACCTGGAGTGATAAATGTTCCCAAACTCAGCTTTTTGATTGGCTGACATTTTCCATGTTCCATTTATGCTCTGATAAAGAACAAGTCAAATAATTCATGGGTAGTTCATTGGTAGTTTAAGGCAATAATGGGATTTTAATAATTAGTTTTAATTGCAGGTGGTTAGTTGGTTATAGTCAATTATTCATTAAATACCAAATTAAAATGCATTGAATCAATCGATAAGCAAGGTCAAAGCATGAAGCGAAAAAGTTCAGAGCAATATTTCAAGGCTAAAGCGCTTTCTAGGTTATAATCAATTATCTATGATAATGTATCATGCAACTTTTTCTTCTCTTTAATGTATATGTATTATCCGTGATATGCATTAAAGAGAAAAAAAAATGTTATTTTTTTGTGATGTTGCATAGTAACATTACAACAAATAACTTTTTTTTAGAAAAAATTTGTCTCGTCAAGCTTACAATGATAACAAAGAAATACTTTATTATACCCGAATATGAACGCATATCGTAACTTCTATGCTCAAAGGCTAAAATTATAAATGTTGCATAACTATATTTTCTAAAGTTGAAAAACAACTTTGTAGTAAATTTAGGCAAGCAATAAAATGCAAATGCATATTTTACTAAAATCTTTTTGCCTGGATCCCAACTATATGAAACAGTACAATGATCCAAAGGTAAAAAAAAGGGTTGCAATAGTACAGGACCAAATAATCAAATGAAGCGTGCATTGGCTTTTGCCAAGGCTAAAATAACCAAATTGCTATTCACCACCCAGTATTACTTCGCGCCGCTCGTATTTTTCTATATACTACCTAAAATATCATTTTCATTTAAAAACTTCAAATCTTCCTAAACAACATTTTTAATCGACTTTTTCAACGATTTTTGAGACGATGGATCGACAAAGACGCATACGACGGTCCCGCTAGCCGGTTAGCGGGCGGGGTTCCAAAGGGGCAACGCCCCTCGAAGCTAAACAGAAATCATTAATCAAATTAATATTTCTTATTCGAAACCGTAAAACAGAAGCATCGATCTCATGTTCATATCTCATGAATAGTACGATGTCAACAAATTTTATTTTATTCTAATTATTTAAATTAGTATTAATTTTTTTAAATTAAAATTAAAAAAAATTTAAAAAACACAAGTGGACCGGGCACGGGCGGACAAGATTTCCGCCCGTGCCACGGCACAAGCGGACAAGTTGTCCGCTTGTGCCGTGTACAAGCGGACTCTCTGTTCGCTTGTGCCGTGGCACGGGCGGAAATCTTGTCCGCCCGTGCCACGTCAAATTTTTTTTAATTTTTTTATTTTAAAAAAATTAATTAAGGGCGTATTTGGTATGTATAGAAAAAAATACGGGCGGCGCGAAGTAAAACTGGGCGGTGCATAGTAATACCCAAAAGTATTTAGTACCTTTTTTTTTATTAGCATCACAAGCCCAACTCAATGAACATAATTTTGTTTATTTGTATATCATATTCCCATTACTTTTATCTTACTATATTCCCATTGATGGGTTTCTGGTAGACTTGTTCATTGGGCGGGTTGAGCCGGGTTCGGGCCGGGCTTGTCGGGCTTTTCACTAAAAAACATCAACCCAAGCCCGGCCCAAGCCCATACTTTAGAACTTCGGACTCGGACTGGGCCCGGGCCGGACTTATAAGGTCATTCCCAAGCCCGGCCTAAGCCCGTGAACATTTATTTTTTTTCATAAATTTCATTATTAAATTAAATAGAAAAAAATAAAATACGTAAAATATATTTAAATTTTACTTATAATTATATCGTTTAATTAAAATTTTTAATATTTGATCATAGTTAAGTACCCAAATATAATAGAATAAATTTTTAAAAGTTTAAAACACGTATAGATTTAATATATAAATATATAAAAAGTAAAAAATTTATTCATCGGGCCGGGCTTGGGTATTTATATAAAAATCAAACCCGACCCATAAAACTTCGGGCTTTGTCGGACTTGATCTCGGGCCGAGCTTTTTAAAAAAAATGTTCAAGCCCGGTCCATTGAAGCGGGCTCGCCCGGCCCGCGAACATGTCTAGTAGCACCTGATGCAAGCCAAATATTTATGGAAAAACACAGAGGGCCACGTGGCTCTGTTGACTGGTTATAAAATACTGCGGCGGTGTCGTTGTCGTGCTTTTATTTAGACGATCGAAGGCTGTTAATCGAATGTATGCGATTCGATTTTATGGTTTCGAATTTCTTCCTCTCTATTTGTTTTCGTTTTCGATCACATATTTGTTTTTGTGTCATTGGATTGAAGGGACATGAGCGGATTGGACACTGAACCAGAAAATTAGCAGTCCGACAGATCAAGGTGAACTTTTTTGCTTTGTATGTTCTTCGTTGTTGGATTGGAACAGTCGATTTGTATCAACCTTATGCATGCGATTCTAGGGTTTCTTTTGTACATGTTTCTGGAATAAATCTTTCCTTTCTATAGTTAAATCGTCCCTGAACCAGTCCAGTGTAAACTTCAGTATTTTTTATAACTACAGTATTTATTTAGAAAAAAGCTTTATGATTGTGATTGACTGATTGTCCTTGTTGTAATGGAATGGCGAAGAGATTGTCCGACTTCTTTCCCACTGCCTGGGTTCTAGATGCTTATATTTCTGCTATCTTATCTATATTAATAAGCTATGCATAATGCCCCATGAATATTAGTTGTGGCTGGATTATAGATGCATGCTATTCTAGGGTTCTTCTTTCCTTTTATCTTTTTGTCACTGTTTTCAAAAGCTTTCACTATCCCTTATCCGCCTATTTCCATTTGATTTTCATTCTCTTCTCTCGCATGCGACCAACTGCTTTCTTAGATGGAATCCTAAATGCTTATATTTTTTATTTCTGTTATCTGTATTTTCTGTAAAATGCCTTAATCATCACATTGACTTCCTCTTTTCTTTTGCTCTCTCCTCGATGGGATGTCCTTGAACCAGAGAATAAGCATTCCAATGGATCAAGGTAAACTTTTCTTTATTACAGTTTTTGACAGCTGCAGTAATTACTCGCAGAAGCAACTTTTATGTGTTTACTTGTTGGAATGGAATGATCCAGTGTGTATCCAGCAACTTTTACGTGTTTACTTTTCCTTTTCAAATGCTTTCTCTATCCCTGATTTTCATATGTTCTGTAATTTAAGTGAACTAGCTGGAACTGATTTCCCCTTTGGAGCAGAGAACAGGCGTCGGTTTCTTGCTCTGGATTTTCATTTCTCTTTTCATATTTGCATGTTGCAACTGATTGCTTGCTTGTCGGATTTATTTAAGCTTTCACTATTTCCAGTTCACCGATTTCCATTTGATTTCATTCTCTTGTCTCATTTGCGACTGAATTCTTTCCTGTTGCCAGATTTCTAAATGATTGTGTTTTGGCTTTCTTTCATTTATATTTTCTGTAAGCCATCATTAACTTCATTACTTGCTACTAGATCATTAACTATATTTTCTTTTGTTGTTCTCTCATTGAAGGGATTTGAGCGGAGTCGTCCCTGAACCAGAAAACAAGCAGTCCAGTGGATCCAGGTAAAAATTTTCTTTTTCCAAGTTTCATAGCTACTGTTTTATCTACGAAACCATAATACTGCCCTTGTTGGAGTGGAATGCGGAAGAAACAAGCCATTTATGCGTGAACCTTTGTATGTGATTTTAGGGTTTGTTTTCTTTTTCTGTTTTCAAATGCTTTCACTATGCTTAATTCACCTTTTTCCATTTGATTTGTTTTGTAATTTAAGGGAGAAAGCTGTTGTTGATTCCTCCACCTCTAAGGAGAACAAGCCTATCTTTCGGTAAAGCTTCATGTGTGTGTGTGTGTACATAATGTTGATTTCATTTGATTTCCATTCTTATTTGCATGTTGTGACTGATCGCTTGCTTGCTGGATTTATATATGCTTGTATTTTTTCTTTCTCTTATCTATCTGTTTCTCATAAGAAGCTTTTTTTTTTCATGTGTTAGATGTGGTATGGATGAGTGCTCGTTTTCTCACATACAGTTTCAAGAAACAAGTTTTATATGTGTGTGTGTAGCTGCTGCACTTTCATATTTTTTTCGGGGTGCAACATCACTAACATGATTATAGAATGACAGATTTGATTGCTCAGATTGTTTGAATTTTGAATTGGATTTGGCTAAATCTGGTTTGGAATACTATCAACGCATGCACAAGGTTTGGATCTTTTCTGTCTCTTTTTGTTTCTTTATCTGCATAGTATACAGCTTTAACTTCAGCATTTTCTTTTGCACTTGTTGGCTAGGGGGATGCCGAGGGTTTTGAAGAAGTGAAAGTTTTGGCGGCTGCTTTTCTTAATTCATGGGATAGATATCCTTCAGTGAGGTTTAAACATACAGACATGTGTCATATCAGCTTCTCTGCAAAACCCAAAAACAATGGTTATGATGGTGTCTCTCCATTATGGTTCTTTGCTGAACTGGTACAAGTTGATGGGGATTTTAGGCCCACTCTGTGTGAAATTTTGATCCCTAGTGTGACAACACCTACACTACGCCATCGGGGTAATGTAGTACTGCAGTCTTCACTTTTAGCCATTGTTTGGCTCATGGTTTTCCGTGATTCATTAAATTACAGTATGATACAATAGATTACCATCAAATTTGTAGTTCTATTTTCATGGTTTTAGAACCATGAATAAAGCATACCATGTAAAATAACCATGTAACCAAACAAGTGTTTTTAATTGGTTACGATACCATACCATGAAAAACCTCGTGCCAAATGAAGGCCGAATATTTGTTTTTTCATTGCTTTTTTTCTCTTGGAGTTTTGGCTGTTTAGAGGCTAACCTCCTTTCACAGATTGATTAGTTTTAGAATATGTTCAAGTTTCCTTGCTTATCTCTTTGCTATTGAATCTTCTGAATGGATTACAGGCCTTAGCTGTTAGTTCAAATATGAGTTCCTTCAAACCATTTCCTTTTAAAAAAATATATATATCTGAAGACTGCCGAGCTATTACTTGAGGTGAATTCTTACCCAAAATGCTAGAGCGTAGGAAAACTAATTTTTTAAACTTGCTATTTTGCATCTGCAGCTATCACTTATGGTTGTGGGTTCTGCCCAACTGACAAAAAATTCCCACATCCTCCTCCTCCTCAAGGGCGATCAACATTCTTAGTGCCATATCCGGATAGAGTCTCATTGATAAACAAGGCTGTAGATTTTATTCATCACCATCACCCGCTCAAGTATATGTGCTTTTGTTGTTGTTGTTGTTGTTTTGATCTTTGGTCTCCCTGCATAAGCAGTGGAAAGAAATAGTTAGTCATAGCTTATGCATCAGATTTTTATTTTTATTTTTTATTTTGCTTAAGTGTGTCATTGTTATCTCTAATCTGCTCATGATATGGTTTCTTTTTTTCAATTGAAGGGTGAGTGAAGGGCCTAATCGTGAAAAGATCGAGCATAAGAAAGGCAAAAGGAGGTGAAGTTTTGAATGAGAAGTTAGTATTCAATTTTTCTATGTTTGAGCTTTATTGCAGTGTTATCGCTCTCTTTCAGGAGTCTCTTCAAACTTAAAGCGGCAAAGATTGCTTTAACATGTGACAAAATGGTTTTGCAACTTCTCTTCGCATTTTTGCTTATATGGATAATGTTGCAATATTTATAATTCAATGTTCCTTGGTTAGGATTCTATTTATGAAGTTGAAGAAGCATTATTTCTGGAAAAAATGCCGTTTGTTTGGGTAGAAATGGAAGGGACTAATAAATGGTATCACGTGGGGTTCACTGCCGCTGCTAAACCTGGAAACACTAGTTCTAGTGATGCATCTCCAAAACGTTGTTTTGGTGAATTGAGATTTGATGCACGTGAAAAGAAATTTGTGCCCACGTGTTGTTATATGCTGGATACTAGTGATTCTGGTATGTTTTACATTTTTTTTTTGCATGGATGAAGAGTATGTTTGGAAATCTAAAATATTTATTTTAGTATGTTTTACATTTTATTTTATTTTTTTGCATCGATGAAGAGTATGTTTGGAAATCTAAAATATTTATTTTATATAGAAAGGTTACAAATTATATCTATAAATTTTAAGTTTTGGATTGTTATTTTAGTATTTTGAGGGGTTTTAACATGAATGATGATTTGCAGGAGTTGGGTTGGGATGTGGATTTTGTCCACCAGGCGAGCTATTTCTTCATCCCAAGGGCGGATATAGTTGCGGTGCTTGGAAAGACCCACCTCCATTAGAGTTCACTGATGATGAACCCTACTATGATTGACTGATTGATTGTCCTGCCACAAAGCTAAGTTGTTTGAAACTTAAGAATGCATATTTATTCTTGTGAGACATGTTTCCTCTAGAATCATTGCTGACACTGTTCTAGTATTTCCTTGGCTGCTTAGCTACAAAAACATGTTTCTTCAAGTTCATTAGCTTATTAATATTATCTGACTTCCCCTTATGTTCAAATCATTTTATCTTCTATCATTGCAATAGTTTGGATACCTAATTCTGAATTCAATTCTCCTCAAGGCAACTGTTTACTCGATAAAAAATTTTATTGGAAAAAAAATCAAAAAATAAATTTAGAAATTGGATCTTGATTCCTATACTAGAGTTAAAAGGGAAATTGTCAATTTTGTTCGCGTTTTGGTTTACTATTTACAAAAATATTTTTTTAATAATTCGTTTTACTTTTCTATGTTTTTTGTAATTTGATTTTATAGTTTTACGTTCTTATGTTTTGATTTTACATTTTTGCACTATTGTATATACCTATTATATATCTATTATATGACATGTGTTATATATCTATTATATGTCTACAATATATACATGTTATATATCTACTCTATATTCCTGTTTGTTTTGTCCTTAACTCATACTGTTTTAACGCATCTGTTATATACCTAATATATGCCTATTATATATCTGAAGCGTAAAAAAGAGAATTTGAATAGTTTTTACATAATAATGTAAAATTGAAACTTGAGTAGATTTTTTTTTTGTAATTTCATAAAAGGTTTAGGTGAAATTTATATATTGTAATTTAGGCATTTACGTAACTTTCCCAGTTTAAAACAGTAAAAGCCCAATCCTTAATGCATTACATAAAAAGAAAAGGGTAATGAAACCATATACTTTAAAATGTAAGATTTTTTTATTGTTAAACTGAACATGATTTATTATTAACTTTACCATTCAATTGGATTATATTTTTGTTTTTACTTTTTTTATGTTGATTTTTCTTCCCTTTTTATAACTACCTCCACTTTCCTATTTAATTTGAATTTCGTAACTCCAAACGTTCATATCTCACAAATCGTTGATTTTTTCGAATTGGCGCGCTGTAATATTTTGTTCGTTTTAATTTTATCTTTAAAATGACATACAATTTGAATTTTGCGGAAAAAAATAATGAACCGCAATCTTATATATGGTATAATTGTTATATAATACTGTATAATTTTTGTGGGAAATTCATTACTTTAGTGAACATAAAAGAGAAAAAAAGTATATATATAAATTATACAACTCTTATAACATGTATAACATATTTATGAAAATGTAGTAAAAAATGACATTATACAATGTATAAGATTGCGATACATTATTTTTTTCTTTTAAAAATTTAAAGTGCATGTCATTTTAAAGATAAAATTAAGATGAGCAAAATATTTCAAAGCATCGATTCAAAAAAATTAACCTTTTTGTGAGATATGAACTTTTGAAGTTACAAAATACAAATTAAATAGAAAAGAGAGAAGTAGTTAAAGGGGAAAAGAAAAGCAAACATAAAAAAAGGTAAAAACAAAATTTGAATTAATAATCATGTAACAGCAAGAAATATTTTGATCATTTTGAAATTTGCAAACTTTCTAAATTGTGGAACCCAAAATCAAATAATAAAAATGGTAAAAAGAAGCCCAAAAGAAAGCACATTGAAAAGAAAACCCAAATTCTCTAATTGTTCATCTTCTTCCTGCAACTCCCAATTCGGGCTGTCAATTGACCTGTTAGATCCACCCCTGGCATCAAGGACTCGGTGTTACCAAACAGCAAGAAGAAAAGGAGTCAAGGTGTTATACATAATTTCAAATAATATTTGCACATATATTTAAACAAACATATTAAAAAGGATACAGTTCCATCTGTCCCATTTGTCCAAGGAACGTTACTTTAACAACTTTGTTACCGCGAGCATGGTTTTTCTCGATTTTCAGTTTGAATGTATCTTCAAATATGAGTTTTGACCAAGTAACATCCAAAACATTACTTTTTTTCATTCAGATGTCTTATATATATCCACTCATTCCCATTAAAATTTATATATAATTTCACCCAATCTTTACCGGATACGTCGAGGATAGCCTGTTCACATCAATAAATAAGATTGTTATAGACATTAAGTAATAAAAAATAAAAACATCAATAAGGATATCAGTGAAGTTCAAATCAGTGAACAACTCGAAAAATAAGAAAATTAAGGTTGTTGCTCTGTTGTTAAAATTCTGTGTCTCTTTGCCAGCTTTGCAATAGGGTTAGGTTTATGGGCTGAAACAAATTACGAGTTGGAGAAGGAAATGAAAAACCATACTCATGTCCTAGTCTCTTACGAGGAAAATGAAAACCCATAGTCTTGAAGATAAAGCAAAACTGGAAGAGCATTGTTTATTTGGGAAAACATTTTTCCTGTTTCCTCAAGGGCTAATAAAATATTTTACTTCAAACACAGAATATTAACAAGTAAACGGGTTCGTAGTAAAATTCAAATACTTGCATGTGTTACTTGGATTCCCCATCCTTTTTCTACTAAACAATTGACACCATCCTTTTGTTACTCTCTACATCCATGTCTGAAATTTAAGAACAAAATAAAATTACTTAATACTAAAGTGGTGGTGAAATAACATTTTTTTACATTACAAAATTTAAAAGAGTAAAGGTTATTAGAAGTAAGGCCGGTTTTGAGCATAGGCCAGGGGTGCGGCGGCCTAGGACCCATGATCAAAAGGGTCCTATATATTTTATTGTGCCTTTATGTGTATATAAGTTTTTATTGAAATTAAATCACCGTTGCTTTCCAATTTGAAGTTTTTTTTTGTGCGGAAAAATTATAATAACTAATTCAAGAAAAAGTTCAAGAAAAAAAATTACAGCTATGGGATAGTTATATATGGTAACCGTGAACTAGCAGGTTTAAAAAGTTCAAGAAAAAATTACGTACTTAAAAAATTAAGAAAAGTAGTCTAAAGCTATATAAGTCTGATTCCAACACAAAAATTTATTCAAAGATTCACCAACAAAACATAAACTGCAGATTTCATTCTTTCTTCTTTTCTTCTTCTTCTGAAACCCTTCGCAAGACTGAAGGTCAATAGTGCCAACCGCAAACCTCTCCATCGCATCAATTGC
>CAOJBI013545261.1:0-10490 GCA_948277035.1 Euphorbia corollata
GTTCAATGTAGACATGCATGTCAGAATTCCAAAATATTTACAAGGTTGTTTGAAACTCATTATTCCATACATGTTAACTGATTCTTTTGTGTTGGATATAGTAGGCCACCAAAGTGTACGGACTTTAAGTTTGGTATTGAATTTTTCTCTTGTTGGAGATTGGGAAACAAATATGCCCTTCCATATTTTTTGGGCATGTCTAAAATGCGGAGTTATTAGTTTTCTCAGTTCCAACTGTTGTGTTAATTTTATTTCTTCTTTTTGTATTTTCCAATCCAGGGAGGGATATTGGAAGCTATTTCTGGCATGGGAGAGACAACTTAACTACCCGTGAACTCAATCCAAAGGTTTTATATACTGCATCTTAAGTTATCAATGGCCTTAAGCCATTTGAATGAATGACAATTTATTGTAGTTTTGGACCAATATTTTGGCAATATTGTGACATTTGGCATTTCTAGACATTGTCCTCTGGGCTGGATGATTATCCCCGTGCTTCTCATCCTAATGGAGATGAACGTCACTTGGATCTTAGGTGTTGGATGCTTCTTGCTGCTAATTGTATGAATTCTATCACAAAGCTTTTAGATAGAGAGTACAAGTCTAAAAAGGTATGGTGGAAACATCGTGCATCGTAAATGTGTTAATGATATTGAAAATAATTAAACGTTTAAAAATCATTAGAAATATTTTGCCATGATGCAGGATTATGCTTCAACAGCTGAGCTACTTTCAAATTTTGAAATGCTGAATGAGGTTTGCCAGTCTTTCAGCCATCTTAAATACTTTCTTAATGATGGGGCATGGAACATACGAGTTTTCTTATATCATTCCAAAGGTTTTTGTTATTTTACCAGATGCATTTTGATCCGGCATATGGAGCGTATTTTGATTTTGGGAATCACACAGAAAAGGTATTTGGCATTCTCCGTCACTGTTTTCCCTCAAAATTTAGTTCCTCCAATTTACATAACAATGATGCACTGTGACAGTGTTCTATGTTTAGATTAGATATTGGTTGTATTTTGTTCTTTCTTTGATGTGCCTATTGTTTCTCCTTGCTGGCTTATGGACTTCTGTAAGTTTCCCAGTCAACTGCTACTCTGATGAAGAGTGTCAAATTATTTGAACATTTCCAATTGGTTTACATTTTGCTTCCTTGTTGGATTAAGCTAGTACTTTTTGAATCTAGTTCAATAATGTTTCCAAATTGATTGCTGAAGGTAAAGTTAAGTTGGAAAGAGATAATCGTTGAGAACAGCTACAGAAAGAGAGAGCTTGTTCGGGAAGTTTTAGAGAGTCCAGAACTGAGACTGGTTCCTCATGTTGGATATGTCAGCCTTTTTCCATTCATGGGGAAGATCATTCCTTCTGTGAGTGGCATGACTTTCTGTTTGAAATTTTATCATCAATGTTTAGCCAAAATGAAATTTATTGGTCTATAATGAGCTTAAAATATATTTCTTGATTACATTGTAGGATTCATGGATTCTAGAAAAACAGCTTGACCTCATTTCAAACAAGAGCATTTTATGGACTGATTATGGTCTCCGATCTCTTTCCAAAACTAGGTAAATGTTTTCTGGATTTCTTAGTCCTTTTCTCAGTTTTCCCTATATTTGCTAGGGAGTATCTTACTTGTTGCTAATTGGAATGACATCTTGTATCTCTCAGTTCGATGTACATGAAACGCAACACAGAGCATGATCCGCCTTATTGGAGAGGCCCGATTTGGATGAATATGAACTACATGATTCTTTCTGCACTCCACCACTACTCCAAAGGTACCAATTCCACCTCCAAGCACCATAACTATAGAATGATGGAAATATTATATATCTAATCGCTATCTAATATTCACTCTTACATTTGTCATCCTGTGCAGAAGACGGACCATACAGAGATAGGGTTAGGATAATCTATGAGGATCTGAGGAACAATTTGATTCGGTAAAGATTACTCATTTCCAAATTAATTTCAAGCATGCCTTTTCAACTAAAGCCTTTTGTATGCCAAAAGATTAAAAAAATATATGTTTTGGTATGCCAGATTGGTACAATAAGACTTATTTTTCTGTTAATTATTCTCTAGCTTGTGTTAAAGCAACTTCGCGTATGAATATTCGCTAGGAAGCCAAGTTGCAATTCAAAACACTCAAATATATTTTCCGTGTGCAGAAATGTGGTCAAGAACTATCACCGAACCGGGTTTTTGTGGGAACAGTATGATCAGAAGAACGGTAAAGGGAAGGGAGCACGTCTCTTTACTGGTTGGACATCACTTGTACTGCTAATAATGGCAGAAGCCCATAGCTGAGCTTATACCTTTTTCTAATCATAGATTTAGATTCAAAGCTGCTTCTGGACCGTACCAATCAATAGATTCCGTTTCATTTCATTTCTTTTGGCCTAAATGTACCCAATAATATAGGTTATTTCACACATAATAGACTTTTAGGCCAATATATATTCTTGTAGCGTCAAAATTTCGGATGTCTGTTTTAACCTTCCTACATGCTCATACCTCGACATTTATGGATTTATCTAACGAGAGAGGCAAGAGATTTTTTTGAACTATTTCCATTAATAGCAAAAATACTAAATTCAGTTTAATGACGTTAGTGAAACTTTGATAATACCAAATATCCGATCAGTCAGAAAACTCAAAATTCATTTAAAAAACTGGCAAGCAATGTTTCTTATCTCCTTAAATTGCATCCTCACCCATATCTGTATCCTCAGCCATTATGATTTCCATATCTCTTTTATCTCGCTTCAATACATTCCCAAGTCTTGCTATGGCTTCTGTCTGCTGCTGTAAGACCTGCCCAACAAATAATTTCTTTTAGTTTAGTTCTTGAAGCATTACAAATTGTCTTTACCACAGAACTAAATGAAGCCCCGGGTTGAACTGCAAAACTTCATTATTATATTTCTTGAGAATCACAAATGATATTACACCGTATGCGTTAAAACATGTCCCAAGCTCACCTCCTGCATATCAGCAAGACTCTGTTCATGTATTTTGGTTGATCCAGGAAGACAACTCGAACCAACAGCTCCAATTGAACTTGCTTGAACACGAGCTACAGTGAGCAGATTCTGCACCCTCCGAGAAAGTTCTGCTCCAGGTCCTTTCAGCTGAGAGAATTCTCATGGTTGTTAAAACCAAGCGGAGTGAAAAATAATCCAAATACATTGAACAAGAAACATATACCTGTCGGGTAATTGCAGCTAACTTTTCAGCTAGCTCAGCCTCCCCTTTCATTAATGGCATTCGGTAACCCTTACCCTCCAATGCCTCCATTATTCTCATTATCTTCAAGCAAACAAGTGAATACAGATTAATGTGAATCCAGTACTAAATGCATAAATTGCTCAAAAAAGACAGGACGGGTATCAACCAGACCAGCAAGACACCCTCCTTCGACTATTAGATCAGCTTAGGCAAAATTTACGTACAGACTGGAAGGAATGGTGCCATTAACCACATAAAGCAAAGAGTAATATGACTCTTGAGTCCAGCAAGTTCTACAAGAAATATCAATTTGGAGCCCAACTTTTAATTCATAGTTTCAACACAATTTCATTAAAACCAACTTTGATCTTCTATTGATATGCAAGGTAAATTCTATTCAGAAGAAATAATTTAATTTACATTACAATCCAAACTATAGATTTTTGTGATAGATTATACATCGTATGAGATGGCCATTTGGGAAAATATTTTGAATAGTACCGTATGCATATGCATTGTTTTCATGGATCAAGTTAATAATTTTATTTTCTTGCTGCTACATAGTGCTTCCACTATATGCATGTGTTCCATAAAAGGTAGGCAAACCTATGAGTAAAAATTATTATCTCACGCCTAATTTATGACAATATTATGGCAAATTGATGTTGTGAATTGGAAAAAATATCCAGTTAGCGAACCATGCTTATTTCTAGAACATGAAAAACAACAAAAGAAAGGCCAAGAATTTGAGATATTATCTTCCAACCTTGACTTGTCTGTATATAATTCAAGTACTCAACACTTCAAAGCTATAACAAGCCATAGCGAACGCTAAATTTTTTTATGCATATGAAGAAATAATTGCTTTATTCTCCGCAAGTTTTCGAATTAAATGGTTGGATAGAGCTCTCACCCTCAAGAGGCGCCTTTGGAGACACTGCTCTTTTTGTCTCAACCTTTGGATCCAAGGAAGGGTCTCAGCTTGAAAATGCCTTTGAAGCTGCACAAAGCATTTAAATGAGGCAACTCAAAAAGTATGAGAAACTGCAGAAGTAGGAAACAGACAAAGCATACCATCTTCACATTGCTTTGGGTCATCCGCAATCTATCAGCATCTGATGCAATGACTTCATCTTGGAGCTGCATTCATTAAGGATTACAATGACTAAGAATCATTACAGTCCAAAAAAGATATGGTAACTACAAAAGAACATAAATCATAAATGATCAAATCAATTTTATTAAAATTGCAAATGATGGAAAAATGCATGAGTTATCTGTTTTAGCCAAACTTAAAATGCACCTCTTAGCAGTAAGTAATTTGAGACTCAAGTTTTTATCCTCCTAAATAATTTACATTCCCAAGTTGATCTCAGGTACTTGATCAAAAGTATATGTTGCTTTTTGTTTTTAACTGCCAGAAGTTGGGATAGCTGACTGCCAGAAATTGTCTTATTGTGTTACCAAGTCAATTAGGTTCCATGTATGTACCATACAATATCTTAATTAGGGTTTCTTTCAAAGAAAACCATTGAAACATTCTTGACTGCAAATTTTTGCAAGAGAATGTAAGCTCTGATTCTTTCAGTGTTGATCAGCCAAGACTAAGACAGATCACAAACTCTGTGCACTACTCCCATATTTTTCTTTTTCAATTTTGTCATTTGAATTAAGTATCTCTTGTCGGAAAGGTCTTAGCGCAGTAAGTAAGTCCGAAGTTGTGATCCAAGAGTTCACAAGTTCGAGTCCACATATGGGTGGAGATTTTTCTTTGTATTGATATAAGCGCAGTTGCGCAATTTAAAAGAAAATCAAGTATCTCCAAGTGCAGAAAGATATAAAAAAAACATGAGAACTGATGTGAAATGTCCTCTACACAGGTAAAGACCAAATGGTCAATATTAAGCATCCATTGAAGTACAAAGCATTTCTTCTTATTGAAGGTTGATGTCATCTGCAGCCATTCTTAGTATTTTCAGAAGCAAACAGACTCAGAGTTTTCAGAAGCAAACAACTCAAAACAGACAACTGCAAGGGTTTTGATCAATAACACTGAACACATTCTCTAGCTTTGATATTCTTGAACCACAAACCAAAATGTTATAACAGAAAACCTCACAGTGATTTTGACGACAGAAAAACCAGCATCAAGGTGTTGTTAACGGTAAAAACATTACGTACCTATCATACTAGTAATTTTGAAACCCAACAATGAACATAATACAATTCATCCCTCACAGGTCATAACGAAACGAAATCAAGGTTACCTTAAGCCGCAGAGAAAGATCTTTGAAACCCTGAACAAGATGAGGCCAAAGTCGTTCTCGATCTGAACTCTCCATTCCCTCTAACTTTGCCATAGCCTCCGCCCACATGATCTGCCAAATGAAAACTATTCTACGGATTTAGAAGTGCAAGCTCAAGGTCATGGTTTATCCCACTTCTTTAATAACAGTTTTACATTGATAAAAGTGGAGAAGTCTGAAATGATAACTTACGTCTGATACACCAGCAGGCTTCACTCTAAGTTGAGGATCAATTACACTAAACAGCAAATACTGCAAAATTCACATAGCATATTAGCATTCAAAACCTCAGTTCTTCCCTCAATTGCTCTGCCTTGTAAATTGAAGTTCTGACACACTAATACTCAGAATGAACTAAAAACCTTGTCCATTATATTCACCTAGATTTTCAGCAATCAAAGTACGCAATGCAAAATGAATAAAATACGTGCAAGATATAAACAAAAGAAAAAACAGAGCAAATGCACGAACCTTGAATGCTTGCTTATGGTTTCCAGGATCCTCCTTGTATGCTTCCACAATCGCCTGACAGATTCAGCAATTAAGGAAAAAAAACAGACGATGAGCCACAATCACAAAATCAAAGCTAGAATTCTAGGTCGTAGAGAAAAGCACAAAGAACCTGAATATCACGATCAGCAAGAGAGAAAGGGAGTGGAGCCACGGGGGCCATCTGAGTAGTCAATTGCGCATTAGGAAATGATGTTGTTTGCGGAGTGGAAAATGGAGTCTGGAAACCAAAGCCGGTAGACGGCGACTGAAAAAGCGAACCCTGCTGCTGCTGTTGTGTTTGAGATGAGAACGGAGTAGAAAATAGAGAGGAGCCAAATCCTGTACCAAAAGCCGAAGTAGATGGAGTCCCGAAGGCCGGAGTTGAAGGTGTACCGAATGCCGGAGTCAAAGACGGAGTTCCGAAGGCCGGCGTGGAGGATGGAGTTCCAAAGGCTGGGGTTGAAGACGGGGTGCCAAAAGCCGATCCAAATGCGGGAGTGGAGGATGGAGTGCCAAAGGCCGGAGTTGAAGCTTGAGCACCAAACATCGTTGCAGCACCACAAATGGAAGCTCGACGCTGTAGAGTTTCAATTAATCTGTGCTTTACAAAGAGATGGCGCCATGAATTTGGATTTCTAAGCTTTTGCAGCTCAAGTGTTCGATCTTTTGCCGCTTACACAATATTGAACTATATGTGCTTTAATTTAGTTCATTTGGAGTTCTTTTAACCTTCCGCTTTTATGGAATTTAAAAGTTTTTAAAAATAAACTAATTTATAATTTTAAATTTTATGCTCACACACATGTATTCGAATGTTTTGCTCATACTTATATACAAAAGCGAATAGGGTGACTTTTTACTTAACGACATTAAGTCATGGAGATCAAATTTTATTGCCTATGTCAAATAATATATATATATATATATATTAAACCAAAAATTTAAAATTCATAATTACAACATGAAGTATGAATTTTCATTTAAACTGAATCAAATTTCATGAGAACAGTAAAATTCCATTCCAAGGAGCAGCAGTAAAATTGCAAAAAAATATCAATGTTACAACAAATATAAATTCAATGACAAATATGTCCAATGAAAATTCAAATTGCTTAACTAAGTTTAAAGGCTAATTAAATGTATTCAAAACAAATTAACTCAAACAAACAACAAAATAAAAAATTTGTATTCAGAAAAATGCATTGTTTCATCTTCATGTCATGCCTCAATGGTCACACTGCACAAGCACAAACCGGTCGGCTTAATATCAGAATTTCGCCACTCTGAACCAGGGCAAGCATTCGGATCATACAGCAGAGTCCGAAATTCAGACTCTTCCTCCGATGAAAACAACAAAAGCTTCTCCTGGAGTATTCCAAATCGAAAACCCACACTCGAGCTCCCATTCACAGGAATCGGCACCATTTTCCATGAGTTATCCTCCGAATCGAATATCGTGAGTTTCCGCTGATTCTTCCACTCCATACAAAAGAGCTTTTTCCCCAGCACAGCATGAGCAGTTACCATAACACAGCCATTCTTCATTTGACACCAAGTGTGCATCTCAGGATTGTACACATCAACACATCTCAAGTTGCCAATAGTGAAACTCGACCTTCCTCCCATCACATACAGCTTGCCCTCAAAGCTACAGGCGAAACAGCCCCACCTTGGCCTGCGAAGACTCTCGATAAGGATCCATTTGTCGGTGTCGGGATCATACATCTCAGCACTTGCAAGGCTATTGCCATCAACTCCATAGCCACCGACAGCATAAACTTTGCCATTCACCTCGGCACATGCGAAATCATAGCGCGCAATGTTCATATCGGGCAGTTTGCTCCAACTGCAATTACAAAGACAATAAAAAAACCATAGTAAGAACAAAGCAGAAATTTCCCGAGGAAGGGCATCAGGGATGACTGCCCAGGGCCCATAGCAGAAAGGGGCCTATATATTTTTTCTGCCTTTTGGGTTGCGTTGTGGTAAAAATAAACATAAATAGTGTCTAGATTAATTGATAAATCATTATAAAATTGAGTTAAAGGATTATAAATGCAATTCTAACTTTTTCAATGGTGAAAATGTCAGGAACAGGCATGCTCACATGTGTCACAAAAGTACGATCTCTGCATCATTTTTACGGCTAAATTACAACCTAAATTTTAAAGACTTCGCCAAAATTTACCTTAAATTTAGCACAACATATAGTGCCTAGGCGACTCAAACTAAACATAAATGGTTTTTAACACGAACCTGAAAAAATTCATGCTAGGAAATGAAACAAACCTGTTGAGGCAGGAATCATATTCATAAACATCGGCTGAAGCAGATCCAGTTCCTTGGATAGCCGAATATCCAGCCATGACAAGAAGCTTCCCGTTTAAAGCAACTACTCCAAACCCAGCTTTCATAGGGCCAGGCATAGGAGAAATAAGACGGCGCCTATTTCCAAAGCAATCCATAACCTCCCAATGACTTTCTTTTCCTTCAGAATCCATAATAAGGACATATAGCCACTGCTCAAGCAACCCAGCTAACTTTCGCACGATAAGGAATTCCTTGCTCTTAATGAATGATCTCCATTTCTTGCATACTGCTCCCATAGCTGGGAAGTGGGGGCGAGGGACTAGTGCAAGGCAATACTTCGCCACATCATCAGGCAGCCCTGGAAGAATAGGGCTGTCTATATCAAAAGCTAATTGTGAACCCAATTGAAGGTTGCTTTTCGACTTTTCTTGGATGAGGGGAGTGGAGAATGACATGTTTATCTCTGTATATCTCTTCATCCCACTAACAAAACCCGGCATTTTGAGAGAATCACAGAGAGATGCAGATTTAGAAAACAGATGCTGAATTAAAGAAACTCGTGATAACCATCACCTATCGGAATTTTACGAGACCAAGACATAATAAACGATGTTGCTGATCGAATTACTTGAGCAGTAAATGCTGATGATTTTCTGTGTCTTGTCCAATCTGATTCACATTCCATACCAGAAATACTCGTGTTTAAAAGATTCCTTTCGGTTGTTTTCTTAAGAGCGTTCTGTATGGCTGTAAGTAAGTCACCTTTTCTTTCACACATTGCCCAAATTTCTGAAAATGACAAGTGATAAAAAAAGAAAATCAAAGACTGCAAACGTAATCGAGGACTCAAATATACATTATTTTTGTGTTAATATCTTCCAAAGTTCGAGCAAACTAAATCAGGAAAACATATGAACTCCCTTTTATCGAAAAGAGATGCACCTTTGTAACAAATAAACATATTTGCAGAAACGCTTGACAAGAATAATCACATAAAACAATGCATAATTTGTGTTGATGCGATACACGAGCAAGCCAATGAAAACTATAGCGCTAAATTGGCAAGAGATTTCCGTAGGTTTGGTAAGTTAAACTAGAAACTAAACAGAAAGCGAAGCTGTTTATCTCAACCGAATAAATTCGCTAAATTGTACACATACCAGTCAAAGCCATGAAACTAAAGCCAGTCTCAGCCCCCTGTGACCTCCATCTTCATTTACGCCTTTAATCCACCTTCCTTGTCACATGAAAATTAATCAAAAGTTAATTCAAAGTTCAAGAAATAAAACCAAAAACTATGGTTTTTACAAAGGTTGCCAAAAAACCAAAGCATTCTATCTGAATTTAGCATTGTTAAATACTTGCCTCGTTAACCAGAAATGAAAATACAAACAAAACTAACTTTTCTTTTCAATGGTGTTATCACACTCCACGTAACATCTAAGAATAAATATAGCTCAACTTCATTAATCTTACCCACCAAAAAAGGAACAAAAATTGGAATTTCATTGGTGAAATAAAACAAAATGAAATGGGTGAAATTGACAAAGTTCTTTTTCAATAACCAGTAAACAGAAGGCAAATGTAAAACAGATCTAAAAGCCAATAAATACTATACAAAAATACACCTGTAAATCCCAAAAACAGTGCCTGAAGGCAGGATCTTATACTATACTATAAATTCTAAACCAAAGATTTCAAAAAAAGCAACATTGAAACAACCAAGATCTATCTAACATATGGATTTCACAAATTTGAAGAAACACATAGCAGCAAAAGAATACCAATAGGATCTAATGAGGGATTAAATAGTGAAAGATCCAAATTTTTGGGGGTAATTACCGAAAAAAAAAAGGCTAATCCAAACAGATAATGGAGATTGCCTGAAAACAGAAGGATTAGATGCTTTGAGCGGCGGTAGATAAATAAACGGGAAAAGGAGAATATGGAATGTTAGAGAAACGAGAAATGCGGATATATAGAGACCCTAAAAATGGTGGGATTTGAAGATAATATCGACAGAGAAGGACCACGTCAGTTGAGATTTCTTTGAATCCGGTGCGAGTGGAAGCACACGATCAATTTACAGAATAAATTGAGAAAAATGGAGCGGCTTGATTTTTCCTTTTCTTTAACTTTTATTAC
>CAOJBI013552963.1:0-10634 GCA_948277035.1 Euphorbia corollata
CACATGAAATAAATGATATATATAATATTAGAACTTTTTGTATTTCCTTTTCAAGAATTTGAACTATGAATCAATTTGATTTGATAATTTTTTGTTTTCATTTATCATTATATATAGCATGAAGAATACAAATTAATTAGGCCTAATACATAGTTTACCCTCCTAAACTTGTTTTCAAAAATCAAATATCACCCTGAACTTTTAAAAGCACCAGGTTACCCCTTTAACTTGTAAAAAAACATCAATATACCCCTAGATGCCACATGTCACATTTTGATTGGTTTGACTTTTCAAAATTTTCATTTTTCTCTCTCCATAAAAAGTTGACACGTGGCAATCATGGGTAAATTGGTGTTTTTTTACAAGTTGAGGGAATTAACCGGTACATTTCTGTAAGTTTAAGGGGTAATCAGGTGTTTTTCAAAGTTCAGGGGAACACTTGGTTTATGAGAACAAATCTAGGGAACAAACTATGTATTCTGCCAATTAATTAAGGTGTAGAATAAATGGATCAGATACATAATGTAGTGTTATTTTATATATATCCCTATGTCCTATATAAATAAATCTATATCTTCGAAGTAATCGAAGTTGGGGAATTTGAGTCAACTCGATAACATTAATATCCACATGCTTAATATATAATTTTCAGTAATTAAGAAAAAATATTATCCAAAAAAAATCCTTGACATATTAAATAGTTTATGAATTTTGACTAGATTGATTTAGAACCCCCAAATTATTATTCTGGTTTTTTTTTTGATGAATAATTATTATTCTGGTTAAGAACTAAGAAGCTCTAATTAATAAAAGGGCATAAATTAATAATATGAAGTATTATTTCTCAAAAAAAAAAAAACAAATAATATGAAGTATTATTTGCCTGTATGTTTGTCCGTCTGGGTATTAATTCAGCTTTCTCGGTGCTCTAAATTGAAAAGATATCGACATAAAATTTGATATATTCTCTTAAGGGTAGGGCCACGTGGGTCACCTGCAAAGGAGTGAGTGACAGCCCCTTCCCCTTCAAAAACTAGGGCACTGCCGTCCTTTCGATTGGACTGTCTTCCACAATGTATTTACACATTTTGCCACTATTCGTAGCCGTAGGATCCTAATCCAGTGGCTATAATTTGCACTCTAAGCGGAAGAATAGTATCTTTTTCCTTTCCAACATTTTACAGCACAAAATGACACAAAATGGATCCGACGGTAGCGATTGTCCTGACAAATAAAATATATGGACCTTTTCCTAATTATTAATGGCTACAAGTGCTAGTCTTACTAGAAAGCAGTAATAAATAAATTAATTAACCAATGATAATATTTAATATGTGTAGCGTCCGTACAGAGAGTGTGAGTTATGGGTAATCGGAAAAGAAAATGGGGGTGGAAGCAAGCAAAAGATCTGGCGGTGGACATTCAAAGTAAGGGCAGAAACGTCAGAGGACAACCGGCAGGTGACGTAATCTCCAGTAGCTCGTACTATGTAGAAGTTCAGATTTGGTCTTGTCTTCTCAGTCTTTAACTGCACTTCCTCTTCTCTCCAGAATTCTCCCATGCAACCCTACAACAACAACAATAACAATTTTTCTTTTTCTTAATTTATATTTTGATCAAATTCTTTTCTTAATTTCATCCAATTCAAGAGTTAAAATTTTAGTATCTGCAACAACACAAAACTATGATATATAATAGTTTTCCCATGTAAATTTAATTTTTTTAAAAAAATAATATAAATATTACGATTTGATATTACATATCAATTTAAACTTTTAAATCATATGATTTCATAATACAATTTGAGAAAAGCCCAAGAGCCCTGATAATTGAGCAAAGTGTTTAGTAACTTGTGTAATAGGAGCGTTTTGCTTGTTATTAAGACATTATATATTAAATGTTTTTTGCATGATTTAAAGACATTAATTATTAATCACAATAAATAATTACAAGAAATAGATAACTTTTAAATCACATCTTAACTGAAGGTATAAATTTTTGGTATGAAATAATTTTAAATCATCAAATAATTTATTTAAGCCCATAAGTTACGAACAAGTCAACGAGAAAAATAACCAATGTATTTGCTCTTGTATATCTTGGTTTGATAGGAGAATTTAATATTACATATTTCCATGAGTAATTCGTCGTAATACCATAAAATAAAAAATTAAAGACAAATTAGTAAAAAAAATATCTCATACTATTATAAATTTTTTTTTGAAAGAGTTCTAGAGATATGAAAATAAGATTATAAACATTATTATCATTAAAAATTTCAGAAAAAAAGAAGCATAATTTTTAACATCCCTGTTCCAAAATTTTTAGACGTCAAATCTAATTATTAATTGGCAAAAATAGCCATCCTGATGGCACATTTTATAAAATTAGGTTAATTATGTAGAACTCCAAGACTGTGTGGAGCTTTATATCCCATGATAATGCTATTTTGGTAATTAAGGAAATAAATTACGGGTGTTTCTTTAAACAACAACGCATTACTTTTGATCTAAATTGTAAATGCTCAAAAAAGGCAGCATTTTGGACCGGGTCCCAATCGGGAGACAGGTTTCAACTAGCCAGCGCGAGTGACCAATTTTCTCGCCGTTAATTCTAACGGACTAGCCCATCAATACTTAACCAGCGGCGCGCTATAGCCGTCAAAACCAACGGAATTGTATGATCCTTTGCAATAATTGTCCTCTACCTGAGCTCCTTCTTGTCCACACCAAGTAGTTGAAGATTTTATCTCTTTGTCAAGTCCTTCGCCAGCATCTCGTCGGGGAAATTCCTCTTGTTTCGGCTTCCAATGGATTCGTTGAAGATTTGTAAGCAAATAACGTCAAATTGTCTCATTATCTGAACGATAAATAGTAAGCTTCATTTTCATTTATCTACCTGTGATTGTAAAGATATACTTACGCACTTTTGTTATATATTTCCATCTTCTGTTTATTGTTGTTTCTTAAGTTTATGCTTCGGATTTGATGCAAAATATGTTTGTATTTGTGGCACTTAATTAGTATTCTTATTTTTTTCCCGTATAATTGAGTTTTGTTTTTCTGCCAAGTACACGTCTGGAGGATGAACCTTAATCAACTTGCAACTCCCATAAGTGGGATCTGTAATTTTCGTCTTCAGTTTGTTTTTTTTATTATCACATGGTTATTACGAGGTTTAAATCATTTTGTGTTGTTTTATCATTACAAACTAGGGTTAACAGTTCTTGACGGTAATAACTTTATTTTTTTAATTTGTTTTTTTGCTGGGTAAACGTTAAGTTTGTTCGTGTTCATCTCTCTCTTTATCAAGTAATTGGATTTTTTTCTCAACTGTTTGTTTGTGAGTGAAAAATTCATGTTTAGTCTTCTCTCTCTTGGCTAGCAGTGTTCTTGAGTTCTACAGTTTGTAAAAGAACTCTCGGTGTTTCAGCTCCTTAATCTTAATTCTATGTGTTTTGCTAAAGATGTTTTCCCTATTGTCCGTACAATACGAGCCAGTCTACAATATTACATATAAATTTTCGCAGGTGGGAGTTTAGTCTACTACAAGTAACGATGACGTTTGTGAAAACTTTATGATCTTTGTAGATTGGAACTGCCGAGGTTTGTTTCTCCTGTAGATGGACAGTAGCAGCTGGAGGTCTGAATCACATATAGCACAGCAAAACCGGCGAGATAAGCTCCGAATTCAATCGTCTTCTTCTCAAATTCCAGACAATTTTGAATCCTTAAACCCAGATCTTGTCTATTACAACAACACTGTTTTCCCCTCTCTAATGTTGAACTATACATCACCAAGAAACACAGCTTTTGGCCTAGACTCGTCATCATCAGCCCCAGTAGCTAACATGTCCAATCCAGTTTTACCTAAAATTAGCAGCAACGACAACTGGAGAAGTGTCGATTCTTCACATCAAAACTATGATTGGACAGTCAATAATTTTGCAAGTGGAACATCTCCATCAGCTGGTAAAGAAATTAGTGTCTTGTCAAATAATGCAAGAACTACCAACAATTCCGCTTCTGTTCAATATTTGAAGCCTCATGACATTAACAATGTATATGGTCATGATATTGGAACCTTGAATGAAATTCCCAAGCAGTTGAGGCCGGATCAGATGCAATTTTCGTATAATCATATCAGCTCATCTCTACAAGATGTTGTTACTCCTACTTCTCTATATCTTGATAATTCCCATCAATGGAGTAATGAATTGGGTCTTATCACAAGGAAACATGAAGAACTGAGAAACTGTGATCCTAATACCCAAGGTTTATCTCTTTCGCTTTCATCAAATCCGCCTCATCGAGGGAATATAATAACTCAACTTGGAGACAGATATGAATCTGATTATTTGCAACCGAAACTCGTCAAGTCTGACCACTCAAAGCCATTGAGTAAATCAGCTAATGAAATGACTGGGACAAGTAATTATGCTGTTCGAAATGTTGGTCCTCTTGGGCCATTCACAGGCTATGCAACTATTCTAAAGAGTTCGAAATTCTTGAAACCAGCTCAGGATCTGTTGGATCATTTTTGTAATTCAACCGGTGCAAAACATATCCCAGCAAGAATTTGCGGTGAAATAAACACTTCTCTAGTATCGGTTGTTGACACATCAGAGGCTGGATCCAAGGGCAACAGCAATGAATGTGGGATGATTGGATCCTCAGCTGCATTTTATGGATCAAATGTTGCAGTTGGAGATGTCGGAATGAGCAATAATTCAGGCGAATCATACAGGCCGGAGTATCAGCAAAAGAAAGCGAAGCTGCTCTATTTGCAAGAGGAGGTAACCGTTCAAATTTCAGCTCCTTCTAATTTACTGTCTCACCTTTATTCATTCTTTTGTTAAAAACTTTGCTAGATATTTATAAAAAGGAAACTGAGTGCTAATTCCTTTTGTTTTACCGCTTACTTAACTTTAAGGTACAGAAGATAATTATTAGAGTGAACAAAGATTAGTGCTTGTTAATTAGCACCTAGTTGGCATCTGGCTGGCATATTACTGTTACTAAATGCAATTTGTTTAGCTTCATAAAGTTCTATCACTGTGCACGTTTCATCACTAAAAATATTTTCTGGTTACATTTTTCTCCACAATTTTGATATATGTGGAAATTAAATCGGGAATTAAGTATGTAATCAAAGATTTTGAGAGATTTTCAATTTGGTTTATTATTCTGATGGATGATATGTAATAAGTTGGCCAAATGCATAACACCCCTAAATTTGACAACAAAAGCCCGATATCATCCCGAACTTTCAAAACTCTCATTGAAAACCCTGAACTAGGTAAGAATGCACCGGTTTGATCCATCAATATCACGTGTGAACTTCTGATTGGAGAGAGGAAAAATCAGAAAAATAGCACACTTGAAAAGTCAAACCAACCAGATTCTAACACATGGCATTGAGGGATCAAGCGGTTCTCTTTTGCCGTGGTTATTGGTGCATATAGGACATTCATATCGTCTTATGTCACAGCTGTAAATAAATTTTACTCACTATAAAAAATTTTCAGAAAGAATTTTCCTGGAGAGAGAAAGTAAATAATGCATAAAGTTGGTAAGTCTACATTAGAATTTATTGTGGTCAATAAAGGTGAAAATTAGAGGGTAGGGGCGTACTAAATATTATTCACAGTTGTATAAAATTATTTTCTACTTGCGAAAACTTCCACTCCTAACTTTTTCTATTGATTCTAATAAGCCGGTGAACTTCATGGAGTGTTTTAGGGTAAATTACATGGATAACTCTAAACTTCAGTCCATCAAATAAAATTTTCGTTCATGATGTTAGTGTAACAAAAGTGTTGGGTTTTGTCTAAAAATACCAACCAATTTATTGAGTTGCAAATTTGACATTGATTTATTTCTTTATGATTCTCACTGTATAAAAGTATTATTGTATGCTGATATGAATCATAGGTCTGGTGTTTTGCTTCTGTTTTGTGAGTTCATAATATTTGTGTTACAAAATGAAATCTGGCTAAAATATGAAAACTTTAGTTGGAAGATTACAAAAGCAATTACCTTTTCTTTTTATTTCGTGCTGTTTTGTCGATGTGTGTTGTTTCATAGTATAGTAGGGATGGCGTTAATGTTTCGAGAATTATTTGGAAACTAGATATATAATCCTGATCATTTCACTTCGAATCATACTGTGAGTTGTTTTAGGGTGTGTTTGGAAAACCGAACATATGAAGGAATTTAATTGAATTCACATACAAAAGTTTTATGTTTAAAATGAAATGAATTCAATTGTCTTTTTCGAAACTTAGGTTTCCAAATGCACCCTTAAGTTAAGCATTAAGTGTTGTGCACACTATTTTAAATGCCGTGAACAGTCATCTGGGCTAATGGTTTGTGCCATTCACGAACAACTAAATCATCTGATAAGTGTGAGTGTGTCGAGGAATAAAAGTAAAGGCCATAACGGACTTATGCAGTTGTTCTTTCTTTTCTGGTATAATATGTTAAATGTTATGAATATTCCAATATCAAATTCCCATAAATGTTCTTTTAGGAATACTGAAGGTTCAAAGATTAAGTTTAACGTGCATAAACTATTAGAACTCAGAAAAGGGTCAAAAGGTCTGAAAATATTATATGGATTTGGGAGTATAATTTAAGGCAAGGAGAAGAAGATCCAGATGGTCCACATAGTGAATAGTATTAGCCAAAAATGGACATGTTCATGTGAAAACAATCATTTATGATTACATATAGAATTAAAATAGGTCCCCTCAACTTTTTAAATGTAAGGCAGTGTAGAAAGTCATGCAAAAGACATTCCAGTTGAACAGTACACCCCACTTATTTATAAAGATAATTACTTTATGCCAACTTCTATTCCTAAAAAACAGAAAAGTTGCTGTCACTTAATTATAAGTCCATTATTTCTGTGAGCTGATTGATTACCAGCAGTTCTCAACGTGCCAAACACTTGGGTTGTGTGAGATGATGTTGATAATTGTCCCCTAAGCCGATTTTCATATTTTTTGGAGCACATTTATCGGTAATTAGACCGTGTTGCTGATTTTAAGCATGACCATATATATTTGTACTGTGTTGCTAAAAGGTATGCAGAAAGCACAAGCAATATCAGCTGCAAATGCAAATGGTAGCATCATCTTTCGAGGCGGTTGCTGGTCTTAGTGCCGCTACTCCATATGTTTCTGTGTCTCTAAAGACAGTATCTAGAAATTTTAGAGACCTAAAGCATGCCATATCGGATCAGCTCAAGCGAGTTACAAGGGCTTTGGGAGAGGATCCGATATCCCCCAATGTAGGTAGTAGTCGAGGCGATCCAAGTATATCAAAGATGAAATACATGGTTCAAAGTCAACAGAGGTTGAAATCGAGTGGACCAAATTCAAACTTCTTTGAACCCCAGCAACATGTCTGGAGGCCCCAAAGAGGCCTTCCGGAACGTGCAGTTGCCATCCTTAAAGCTTGGCTATACGAGCATTTTCTCCACCCGTGCGTTTTTTCCTTCCCTTATTGTCTCCTTTTTCTTTAAAGCTTATTGTTAATTTATGACTCTTGACTCGTCAACATTTTGTGATGTAGGTACCCAAACGACACTGATAAGCACATGCTGGCAAACCAAACCGGACTGTCTCGAAACCAAGTAAGACTTTCTTTTATTCTTTTCAAACCTTGCATTTGTATTGGCTTACGAAAGAATTCATGTTATCAGGTCGGTTCTAGGTACAGGCAAAGAGTGTGACTTTTTGGAATTTTATTAAATGTGAATGAGTTACATTAATAGCAATTTTGAAATGGTATATTTTTGACTAATATTTGTTATAATATTTCAATTTTACCTAAAAGTATTTATAATCAAAGGGGACCTTATTTTCATTTCTCCGAGCCATCAGGACTAGCCCTACAAGTTATAATAAGCTGGATGGTTTTTGTAGGTGTCGAATTGGTTTATAAATGCTCGTGTTCGGGTTTGGAAACCGATGGTGGAAGAAATACATATGCTGGAAACCAAAGGTATGGCAGAAACAAACAGAAATTGCGGGGATGACGAAGGGAAATCCGCAGGGTGTAGTAGTAGTCAACCGAATTATGAACAAACATTGAACAATGTAGGTTCATGTTCTATGATGAATAAGCAACTAGAGTGGTCGGTGCAAATGAACAATGAACAATGGAATCAAGAAAAAAGATCTAGAGTGGAGTATGAAGTTCCAAGTAGCATGGATGGAACGGTAATGAATTTTGTACCGTACCAAAGAAGTGGGATTGACATTGGAGCGGTAGGAGCCGTTTCGCTAACATTAGGCCTTAGACACACTGAGGAGAATGTGCAGATGCAGCCGCATGAAGATCAGATTAGAAGGCAGTTTGGAGGGCAAATGATTCGTGATTTTGTGGGTTGATTTTATGATATGCGGAGTAGTGTTTTGAATGAAAAATAAAAGGGGGAAATTGATTGCCTTAGTTTTAACCAATGTATTTGTTGCATTGGCTGTTTAAGCTCCATCTTGAATACTATGGTTAATGTGTCTTTCTTCAGTATCCATAATTTTATTTGACGCTTAACGAATGATTTCTAGAGTTTGAAATTTTGGGTCAATGCTTTCTTTGCCCAGCCAACCGAACAAATCTTTGGTTCGAATAGCTTGGAACCGGCCGACCTCACTTGACATTGGATTAAGACTTGGTTATTGTTGTAATGACTTGAACTCATTTTTGTTATAGGGCTCCTATCCTAAGTCTCGAGTATACGACTCTTATCAAAAAGAAAAACAAGTCTCAGAGTATGACTTGAAAAGTGCAAAACAATTTAGCCATTTTTATTTGTTTTGGCAATATGTATCTTATGCACCTTTTTTTAGTCCAATATAGGACAAGTCATTTCAGTATATCATCCCTCGCAACTGAGAAGTCAAGAATCAACCAAATGATAAAATTTTATATGGTAAGGGTATCTTTTCATTTGGGACTTGTTCATGCAAATATATTTTACACCCTGAACAGAAGAATATAAAATTTTAAAAAAATGTTGAAATTCAACAAAATTTTGAATTGATTACCTGGCCACTCAATTTTTTAGAGACAACTTGTACAAATTTCTTCATATGTTAGTCATTTGTCATGGCTCCAAATTTATAATACTTTGAGTCTCGTAAACACATATGGTGGAAAATGTGCGAATGCCCTTTTCCACCTTAAAAATCCTAGTACGAATTATTTCTTCCTGTAATTTCTCATTTTCTTCTTTATTCCGGTTTTCTACTCATTTTTCTTCTTTCGTCCACTTTAAAATTCGAGATTGTTTTTTCAATTCAAAAGCTAATATCCCAAGCTTTCTGGAACCTATCTTTGTAAGACTTGAAAAAACAATTCCGGACTCATTACAACTACAAGATTATGGTCCGTTTGGTAGTTTAAGAAAAAATTGTTTTTTATTTACTTTTTCAAAAGGAGAAGGAAATAGTTACTGATTGATCAGATTTAAGGTCAAATGTATAAATTCCCCATAAATTTGGCACAAAATTTATCTGGCACAAAAGTTATATGTTTTCAAGTGTTACACTTTATCTCATGAAATTGGTAAAACTGATACAGTTTACCTCTCCAATGCCCTTATCAATTTCCTATTGGAGAGGGAAAACTTAGAAAAATAACATTTTGAAAAGTCAAACCAATCAGAAAATGACACCTGTTGATGAAAATTTATGAATTTTGTCAACTTTAAAGAGTAAAGTATAACACTTGAAACTTGGGGATGATATACGATATTTATACTAATAGTGAAACATATATTTAGTTTATCGAATCTTCCAAAACAACTTGCAAATATCTTTGTCAAAGTCTTTGATATATCATGTTGGGTTTTGGATCTTTTCGTTAGGCTTCATATTCCCCACATCTATTGGGTTAATAAGTTGTGTCAAGGACTTATACGTGTAATGCCCTAAATTATATATAGGGAAATATAAGAAAATACATAAAAAGCTAGTTTTATTTTGTTTTTAAATAAAAAAGAATCATAATTATATTTTTATATAAAAAAAGTTTTGTTATTTTGTTCTTATATTAAAGGTTTTCATATTTATTCTTTTTACATATTTTTTCTTATATTAGTTTTCTTACCTTTTCATGAAGTCTTATACTCGGTATAAGAGTTGTATAATGACTTTATATAACTTGTTTTTCATTAATTTTTCACAATTACTTTCAAAATACCTGCAAAAACCATCATTCAATGACCTTATACTTGGTATAACTCTTATACTTGGTATAAGCCTCTTATACATGATATAAGAGCTCTTATACCAGGTATATGAGAGGTATACTCTCTGGGAGTTCAGAGTTGATGAGAATGCAAGTGGCAAAGATAGATGCACGGTGGTGTCTAGTGGTGGCGGATAACATAATAAGGAGGATGGAAACTATAAAATCGATTGGCCATGAAGTGAAATAGAAGCAAGTTAAATCCATGTCAATTGGGTCAAATTAACTAACCAAAATTGGATTTCTCCATATAAATTTGGTCTTGATTAAGTCCAGATAATCCATATTGGTTATATTGTGAGTCCAATTCAAATCCCCAAGAGAAATTGTTTCTTTAAGATTCAATATTTGCATGCTTTGAAAGGCTACCAATTG
>CAOJBI013572087.1:0-12830 GCA_948277035.1 Euphorbia corollata
AACACTAGTATAATACCTTTTACTTCAGTATGTAGCCAACTTTTCATGCACATTAATGCCTCCACTGTATTAGAATTAAGATTGCTACGAGATTCACTTATAATTCTACCACCAGCAGAGAAAGCGGACTCTGAAGCCACAGTTGACATAAGAATTGCAAATATGTCCCTAGCTAACAATTGCAATATTGGATATTTAAGGCATGTTTTCCAATAAGCAAGTACATAGAATACTCCTTTTCTTGTGAGCCAACGCTCCTCCAAATATTGATCAAATTCAACTCCGACATTTTCAATAGATCATTCATCAGCAGTAACAAAGTCCTCAAAACTTCTTATTTCGCCATTTAAGGGTGAAAAACAAGTAGCATCAGTCATGTTCGACTCTATGACATCTTCTTTCGCAAGAACCTTCGAATACTCAGCCACTAACTCATAACAAGCAGTTTTAATACTTGCCATCTCAACCTTTACCAATACATCACCATGAAGAATTGGAAGATAATATTGCAATACCTTGAACTTATACCTAGGATCTAGCATTGTTGCTATGCTCAAAATGAGATTCAACTCGGTCCAATACTTGTCAAACTTTTCAATCATTTTCATTGCCATATCTCTAATGTAATTTAGACTAGATGTGCTCCATTGCCTCAAACTCACTCTAATTTTACAAATTTTAGGAAGAAAAAGATCTGGGTTTTTTTACGGGTATTTATTCTGGAGCGGTTCGGGTATCCCCACGGGGCGGGTAAGCCTCTACCCATACCCGCCCCACGTCTCCAACCGGGCGGTGAAATTTCTCCATTTCCATCCCCGCGGGTGAAAATTTTCGGTTTTAATCTACACATCTATCGGTTCGGTTACTCCGGTTTTCGGGTAATCACTGCTCCGTTGACATCCTAGGAGAAACTCTTCTTAGATTAAATCTTTTATAAAATACAATTTCTCATATTTCGAATGAAATTATTATAAATCAAATGCGTGAATGGAAGATAAAAGTTATCTCAAAATATTTTTTTAACAAATTATAAGTTTGAAACTATTTAAACACTGAACGGGTGTTTGTTTTGGAGATTTCAGTAAAGAGCAAGAGAATGAAATTTTCTGATTCTGTTGCTGTTTGCTTTGACAAAGAAATCAAATTCCAGGTAATCCAATTACCCCTTTTGAGATAATCTAATTACCCTATTACACTAGCCTTTAACATATTTTTTTTCTTTATCTTCATCCAATTATTATCAATAAAATATATATTATATTATAAATTAATAAAATAAAAAAATTATAATTTAATAAATAAATATTAATATTATATGATTATTTAGAATGATATTATATAATATTATTATGTTATTATATATTGATTTGTAATAACATTTTTGTCAACAATATTTGTTAATCATTAAAATTATTATTATTATCTACTTTATGATGCTACTTAGAATATCATATAAATATTGTTTATTAAATATCAAAATAATTTTTGTCAATAATAATTATTATAGTAATTTATTAATTATAGATAATAATATATATTAATATTAAACAAATAATGTTTGCACCAAACAATAACAGAATAAATAAAGAAAAATGGTATTCCTTTGACTTAACATACCAAATATAGGGTTGAAAGTGGGGTCGGGGATTTCCCGATAAGAATCTTCACGGGGCAGCGATGAAGATTTTTTAATCCCTGAATCCTTGATGGGGATGGGAATGGGAATGGGGATACCATTCTCCAACCTGATAAATTCCCGTCTCCGAATATCGATAAATCTTAATAGGGAATCCCAAATAATACTAAAAAGATCAATTTTATAGTAATTATTTGGTAATGTAACTTATTTTATAAAATTATTTATAATCGTATGGAAGATGAACTCGTATATATATGAATCAAAATATCTTTTTATACATGTCAAAACTCTATTTTATTTTATGTTTCACTTTGATTATTAAACAATATATTATCTGATCTAACATATAAAATTTGTTTCCTTAATTTTCTTATGTTATATGTTAAATTTTTTATTTATTCAGAATGTAGTATTTTTAAAATAAAAACTTAGTTTGATTTTTTTTGTTCAAAATATTGATATGGAATAATTTTGTTTTATAAAACTTCAAATTTTTTTTACATTTATTTATTTTAACGGAGAATTCGAGGAATTCTCGATGAGGATGAGGATTCCCGATATCTTAATGAGGATAAAGTAGGGATGTCAACGGTGCGGGTTCGTACGGGTGGGATCAAAACCACCCCGTACCCAATGATTTTCGGGTACGGTTTCGGTTATAACCCATTTAGTATTTCGGGAATTTTTTCATACCCATTCCGCACCCATGCGGATATCTACGGGTTTAGGGTAATCCCCACCCAACGATAAAATTTAAAGTAATAAAATTTTATATACAAACGAATTTCATCTCCATATCAAAATTGTAAACAGAAAATAGGTGTCAAAAAATCTTAAAATAGAAATTAAAATAACAATTATTTATAAAATAAATCCGTCAATACAAATATTCATACAGCTAACACCTTTAGAAGTATTTTATGTTGACTTAACACCTAAATCATTTTCTATAGCTACTGAAAATCTCAAGACATAAAAAATATAATATAAATCATAAATTACTGCCACAAAACATTTATATTAAAGCAAATGACCTTAAAATTAACACGAGAGGAGAACCAAGACCAACTCTCCTGTAAGATCAAGTACCACTTAACTTCATAAGTAAATGAACTGAAGAAACGGGAACATCATAACCATCTCAACCTTATATGTAATTTCTAAGTTCCATAATCCAGGGAACAAACAGGAACAATTTCAATCCATTATGAAATTGCACAATATATCACAGCAATAATAAATTAAGAACTTGTATAATAGAAAAAGCAAACAAATCATTATATAAACTATCAATTATAACAAGTTGTCGTTCATCTTCCACAACTTGAAACCAACGAATTTCAGCCCAAAAATAAATTCATCCAATAAAGTAGAAAAATACCATCTTACATCAATCAACAACTTGCCAAATAGATAGATCTTCAAGTTTAACAGAGAATTAGGAAAGACTAAGACATAACCACTAGAAATCGGCAGAAAATTCGTAAAAAAAAAAAAAACTAAATCCAAATATTCATACAACTAATCTAAAGTCAATTTTCCTTTTTTTATATATATATTTGATTGAATTACTTCACTAAACAATCTGTTTTTAGATTTCATATATGATATATTACACTGAAAATTGTAGAATTATAATCTTGTTTGATTCGAGTATATATATATATACATATATATATATTCGGGTATTTATTCGGGGACGGTTCGGGTATCCCTATGGGGCGGGTAAGGATCCACCCATACCCGCCCCACGTTTCTAACCGGGAGGTGAAATTTCCCCATTTCCATCCCCACGGGTGAAAATTTTCGATTTTAATCTCCACATTCATCGGTTTGGTTGTTCCAGTTTTCGGATAATCCCCGCCCCGTTGACATCCCTAGGATTCCCGAACTTAATATCCCGTGCTTTCAACCCTAAATACGAGTTTGTTGACTCCCGTTCATTTTTCTCATGCGAAGGAAACGCATCCTGGATTATAAAGCAATCTCACCCTATAAAACGACGTCGTTGGCGCAAACCCTCTTTTTGCTTCTCAGAAAACCCGCACTACTAGCTCTCTTTTGAACCTTCTCGAGAGGTTTTTCTTACTTCAGAAGTCGCTGGCTGTTGCATTTCTTCACTTCCTGATACTCGAGGAAAGCAAAAGCTCTCTTTCTCCCTACTACCCTCGCAGATCAGATCTAGGGTTTCTCATTCTAAAGCTCCAATGGCGTTCTCTGGCCAGACTCCTGATATTCTTGGTGACCGGCAAACCGGCCAGGACGTTCGCACTCAAAACGGTTCTCTCTTTTTACTCCTCTGGTTACATGTTTTCTTTCTCGATTTTGCTTCTTAGTGACTTTGACTGGAATTATTCATTGCTTTTCCGTTTGCTTTCATTATATTGCGGTGGATTAGTGGTTGCGTGTCAAGCTGTGGCCAATATTGTTAAATCTTCACTTGGTCCCGTTGGGCTAGACAAGGTATCCTATCTTCGTTTTCGTTGTTTATACTAACTTATTGTTGTATAACTTTACTCTTTCCCGTTAAAATCACTGTTTCTTTTGGTTGGCTCACGAAGCATCCACTCTATATTTGTTTAGCGTTCATGAACATCAACTGAATATTTCCTGTAAAATTGTTTCGCTACACATTGTTGTATGATTCCACTGGAAACTTTTGGGATGTATGGATCAGAATGTTCTCTTGACAAAATTGTTAGGCACTTACATTAATACATTTTGCTAGGACTTCGATTATGTAGTAATCCATTTGTTGGTTACTTACTGCAGATGCTAGTAGATGATATTGGTGATGTGACAATCACCAATGATGGTGCCACAATTCTGAAGATGTTGGAAGTAGAGCACCCAGCTGCTAAGGTGGATATATTTTTCACTTTCCTGTTTTAACTCCTAAAGAATTTATTGGCTTATGTTTTTTTACTGTGCTCATTGACGTTTATTCCCTGAGGTATGTAGGTGCTTGTTGAGTTGGCAGAACTTCAAGACCGAGAAGTTGGAGATGGCACAACTTCTGTAGTTATTGTTGCTGCAGAATTTCTCAAGGTAACTATTGGCTAGCCTTGTTATTTGAGGTTAATTTGTGAACTTCTGAAGAGAGTTGTGATTACTCATCGGGTGGGGTGAAATTTTTTTGGCAGAGAGCAAATGATCTGGTGAGGGATAAAATCCACCCAACATCAATAATGAGTGGATATAGAGTGAGCTTCATTCTTTATTTCCTCCTACTAGTTATATAGTTCCCTTGTTTTTTTTTCTTGGATTGTATGAGCATCAAAGGAAAAGTAGAATGTCATATTTCTACCTTTTTCTAACTGAGTTAACTCATAATACTGCTTTTTGTTTGTGACAGCTTGCTATGAGAGAAGCATGTAAATATATTGAAGAAAAATTAGCAGTGAGGGTAAGGCTTCGTTGAGTTTATTTATTATCTATGTACTTCTGCCTTTTGATATCATGGGAAAATTGTTGCGTTCGTACCCTTAGATTATGTATCTTCTTGTTACTGTTGAATTAAAATAATCATGCTCTGATTTTCTGATGTCTTCGACATCATAATTTAGTAGTGCGAAAGTGGGAGTTGCTGTGAAATGACTACTTGCATGTTTAACTACGATTCAAAGTAATTGTTTTGCTAGAAATTAGAAACATAAAAGCTCAACCCTGTTGGTCATGGATCTCATGGTTTATATTTTCATGTATTGATACTATGAATTATCTAATCAACTGTGGTGTAATTTAATTTTTCACAGGTGGAAAAACTCGGAAAAGAATCTTTGGTTAATTGTGCCAAGACCAGCATGTCCTCTAAGTTGATAGCTGGTGACAGTGATTTTTTTGCGAATCTGGTATAGCTTTTTGTCTCATGAAATAGTTAGTATTTATCTTTTATTGAAATTGATGATTACAAGTTCTAGCTAATTAATTTGAGATTATGTACATGGAGAAACTTCAGCTTTTGACCATAAGATATTTTAATAGGTTGTAGATGCTGTACAAGCTGTGAAGATGACCAATCAACGAGGAGAAGTGAAATATCCAGTCAAGGTTAGTGGTGCTTATGGTATATCAGTATATGATTTTTTTTTTTGTGATCTCTGTGGCAATAGATTGTGTTACAATGCCTGACATTACTTCCCTAACAGCTTACTACATCAGTAGAATGGTTTTGTTTGAGTAATCCATGTTGTGGCCCCTTTTTTTTTATTTTTATTTTTAAAATTTGCCTCATTTGGGCTTACAATAATAACAAAGGAAAAACTTATTCCCACCCCACCCGAATGTGGACTCGAACCTGTGATATCTAGGGTCACAGCTTCATGTCTTAACCAACTAGGCTAAGACATTTGCCACTGTTGTGGCCCCTTGTTGTTTCATGAGATAGTTTTAATGTCAGTGTGCCTGTTTAATGTTTTCAGAGTATCAATATTTTGAAAGCTCATGGAAAAAGTGCAAAAGATAGCTTCCTACTGAATGGATATGCTTTGAATACTGGCCGTGCTGCTCAAGGAATGCCAACAAGAGTTGCACCTGCAAAAATTGCTTGTCTTGACTTTAATCTTCAGAAGACAAAAATGCAACTGGGTGTACAAGTTCTAGTCACTGATCCCAGGGAGCTCGATAAAATTCGTCAAAGGTGCTATTATAAGCTCCGAACTCTTTTTGAGAACCAGGCCAACTCTACTGTTTTTGTATTTGTAGCCATTGTTTGGTAAAGTCAGTAATGCTGTAGGAATTACTCTCATTTATCTCCACACCCCAAGCACCCATGTGGTTGGTTGCTGGTTGTCATATAAACGTGAACATATACTGTGCATTTCAATTGGCTCTGATGGTAGTGGCACATTTTTCTTTACAGAGAAGGTGATATGACAAAGGAACGTATTGAGAAACTCTTAAAAGCTGGAGCAAATGTTGTTTTAACTACAAAAGGAATTGATGATATGGCTCTTAAGGTAACACTCTTATATGTCTCTGACTGTTTCCATTGTTGCTATTGTATTTTTAAGTTATATTTTGTGCAGAAGTATCTCTGCCGATCCTTTTGTTAAATGTCTGGATATATGCTGTGGTTTATGTATATTGTGATGTAAAAATGTCATACATGTTTTTCTATTGCTTGCATTCCTATCATTTTATATTTCTATTCCTTCACCATATGCGACAAGATAATTTTCTTCAGTGTTAAGTGAACTGAAAAGAAACAACTATGTGGTATTTTTTTTAATTGAATACCTCTCTAACATGACAGTGCTGAACATATGCTAGTGCTCTCTATTTTGTTTATGTTCAGCTTATCTTGACAATTATGCTTTGCTATTGTGTATGTGTTGATTTTATTTTTGCAATTTGAAAGATTTAGTTATGTGAGTGTACTCAGTTCTATATATATTAGTTAAGCTCCAAAGCTTTTCAAAATATGATCATGGTTGAATTTCTTGATGAATCTTTCATAATCCTTGAATTATGGAAGGATTTAACTTTCAACATATGTATATACTCATAATTAGGTTTACCTATTATCAGCTCAGGCTGATGAGCAACTCAGGTTTTCTATCTTATGATCATATTGATTTATATTTTTAAAACTGTTATTGTCTGCAGTATTTCGTGGAGGCTGGGGCTATTGCTGTCAGACGTGTTCGGAAAGAAGATATGCGCCATGTTGCTAAGGCCACTGGTGCAACCATGGTATTATTTCTACCCTCAAGTCATTATTTCTTGCAACTATATGTTTTATTTTGTCATTGCATTTTCAAAGAGTGATTGGCGCTCTTGTTCGCTAGGTTTTTTTTAAAAAAAAAGTTTAAATCAACCTCCGATAAAAAATTCTAAATGTGAATATGGATTTCCATATTGACCTGTCAATTACTTTATCTTGATATTTTCGAAGTACAGTTAACCTCAATTAGCTGACCCCACCTAGCTTGGGATTGAGGCTTGGCTGATTGATTGATTGATTGATAGCTAACCTCAATTTACATTTTTATAAAGCTCTGTTGTTAGCCTTTCATTGGATGATTTTTAACTTCTATTTTGCCTCCTGTTTCAATTGGGTCTGTGCCAGTTTTGTTACACACAATTGTTATCATATGCTTTCCCCTGATCTGCAGTGAATTCTTGTTAATTGTGTAATTTTTTGTGTATGTAGGTTTCAACCTTTGCTGATATGGAAGGTGAAGAAACTTTTGATTCCTCATTTCTAGGATATGCTGATGAAGTTGTGGAAGAACGCATTGCTGATGATGATGTGATTATGATCAAAGGGACAAAATCTACTAGTGCGGTGTGTGATTATTTGCTCTTAGTTTCATTAGTTTTAATGATGCTGATATAATCCTTATATACTCATGGAGAGGCTACTGACTTGTATGATACTTTGGTTGCTTATTCCTCTTATTTGGTGATGCAATGTGTTATCATTTGTGACCACCTTCAGCTTTGGCTAATACATTTTTTTATTCTTTCAGGTTTCCTTAATTCTTAGAGGCGCAAATGACTATATGCTGGACGAGATGGACAGAGCACTGCATGATGCTTTGTGTATTGTTAAAAGGACCCTTGAATCAAATAAGGTAAACTTCTATTGGTGATTACATTCTGTGCAGTGTTGTGTTTTACTGTCTGCAGTCTTCATTCCTACCTTTTAAAATTAAATTTGGTTTGCAGCTATAGTTGGAGTACATGGCATTGGCATGGTTTATGTTGGAGGGTATTGAAAATGAGAGGTTTTGTTTGGTTAAAATCTTATGATGATGCATTTACTTTGGTTTAAATATTTGTCTTTTAAATAGTCAACAGCTCAGAAACTTTTCTTATGATGCCTGAAGGTGTGTAGAGTGGATAACATGGGGCACATAGTTTGTAATCAAACTTCATTTACAACAAAACATATTTAGTAGCATATAACGGAATTTTAAGAGGTGAAATGCATGCCAAGTGCTTTTGTAGACTAGAAACAAAAGAAGAAAGTCATTTTCTGTATTTAAATTACCTGTCTATGCTTCGTGGCTGAAGATGTAATCGTATGCTTCCTTGAATTTTGGAAGCAGTGAGTCGGATTTGGACAGTAAAAGAGATTAGGTCAGGTGCAGTTTTGGCAGTCCATTTATTTGGACTTTTATTGTTTTATGGGATGATATCAGAATTGAGCTATAATGCTATGCCTTGATCATTTGAATGATTGATGTGAATCCGTTTTATGTGAAGATTGATGATAAGAAATTGTTTATTTATCTATACCACAGGTAGTAGCAGGTGGTGGGGCAGTTGAGGCAGCTCTATCAGTTTATCTGGAGCATCTTGCTAGCACTTTAGGGTCACGAGAGCAATTGGCGATTGCAGAGTTTGCTGAATCCTTACTAATTATTCCAAAGGTGCAGTATGGAACATTGGTGCACTGCACTCCATAACTGTTCTCCTGCTCCTTTTCTACTATAAAGTTGTCATGTACAATAACATCTGGTGCAGGTACTGGCTGTTAATGCTGCTAAGGATGCCACTGATTTAGTTTCAAAACTACGGGCTTACCACACTACTGCTCAAACAAGAGCTGATAAAAAGCATTTATCCAGGTATTATGGCTTATGCTCAGAACTTTTCTTGATTTTATATTCATTTGTATTGTAAAAAAGAGTATGGTACAATTTCTTGAAATTTTTGACGGTGAAAATGAAGTGGAAAGAAGGATACTATCAGATCTCATTATGTGACTGACTACCTGTTGCTTGGTGTCTTACAAAATTATAATTTACTTCTACTTGAATGCTGTAGCATGGGACTTGACCTCTCAAAGGGCACTATCCGTAACAACTTGGAAGCTGGAGTCATTGAACCCGCAATGAGCAAAGTGAAGATAATTCAGGTAATGCCCTCAGCTAAGGGCTAACCCATGTAGGCTCGATTTATACTTGAAGAGGTCCCAAAATGCAGCCAAGTTGCCTAACAATACTTATGTGTCCTGCAGTTTGCAACTGAAGCAGCTATAACAATTCTGAGAATTGATGACATGATCAGGCTTGTCAAGGATGAAAGTCAAAACGAGGAATAGGACTAGCCTTATTGAAGATGGCGGAACCTCGCATTTTCTGATTTCCATCTTTTTCTGGCACAAAGGGGACTGCGTGGAAGATTTTGGGGCTGGCTTTGTTCTTTGTTTTGTTATAGAGTATGATAATTTCCTTGGTTTAAGCGTGTACCCTATTTTTCATGTTCAATGGTAAACGGCGCAGATGGCAAGTGGGCGGCTACCATTTTTGTGTCTTCAATTTGCTGCGATTTTATTTTTGAAGGTTTAGTGGAATTGTGCTTAATTAATTGTTAAGTGAGCTGCTGCCATTTTTGTTGCTACTTTGGTCTTAATACTGCAGATAAACTGCATAAGTTAGTACTTGAATGACATGTGGATAACCTTGTAACTTTTATTGAATAGATAGTATTTCATACATAGAAGCTGTGCTGATTTGATCCTAAAGGTAATTTCAGTGGATAATCAAATACCATGTTTAAGGTAGCATGTTATATATTTCTTCAAATTTGTTTCATTGTTATGATATATTGGATGTCCACTAGAAAAACAGAGGCATATTTTTATCACCAAATAGCCTAGAACTTCATGTGCGTTAGTACTGATCACGTGATCTGCTATATTCTCGGGAAGTACTAATGGTGCGATTTTAGTTCTTTTCATTTTTTTGCACTTTTGGCTATCATGCTAGAATCTAGATTCAAGTATCCTGAAACCTTTAAGCATATATAATGTTGTGGGTTTTGTTCATGTCACTATAGTCTATATAGATCCACTTTGCAAGAAGAGTTTTCTGAGTTTGTACTGTTCTAAATGCACTTGCTTTGAAGAGTTTAATTGTGATTAAGTTCTTGACCCGATCTTTTTTTGTTAAAAAATGGACAGGCAGAAGTTTTTTTACATATGATGGTGGGATTAAAATCAAGATCTCTTTGTATTTAGAAGATTGAACAAAATGTGTAGTGAACAGACTGAGCTGAGGAGAATGCATATTTTTTCAGCCATGTTATTTCATCCAAAATTTACAGTAAATATGTAGTGTCTCCATCAAGGAAATCATAATATAAGAAAAAGTAGATCAAGAACTTCAGATTTATGACAAATTTCCACCGCAATGTCCATTTAATATGCATGGATGTCACGATTCTTTTGTTCATTTAGTTTTTATATAGAATTTTGAGACTAAACTCATTTGCGTAAATCTGCAATGTCGAAAAATTACTTTAAATATCACCTCTTTTCTTTATCTTTGTAATTTATTTACACCATTTCAACTATATAATACGACCATTTGCTGTACTTATTCTATTTACTCTTATCTTATTCTCATGTAAGTGGGTCCACTGCCCATATTCACCGACATTACCCATTAAATATGCTGCACATGAATATAAATATAATATGCAGTGGAAATTATTTAAATTATAACAAAAAAAATTGGCCTTAAATCTATCATGATAAAGTTCAATATTTGACATAATTCAGAGTACAATAGATGCTGTCCTAATTAGTAATTCTTGGATATTTTTAGAATAAAAGCATGCCTTTATATCTTGATTTACAGATAAAATCCAGTAAAACCACAAAGTTCATAAGGCTTCTTATACTTTTTTTTTTTCCTATAAATATTTTACGTGTTTACTTAAATGTAAGTTCATTAAGATGCATTTACTTACAGTTGAATTGTGAACAACATTAAAAATTGCAGTCGGTTTCTATTATTAAACATGCAAGATGGACCGTTTTATATTATAAACAATGTGATAATAGGAGCACATGATCATTCACGTGCAATGCCTTTGTATTGGGATCATATCAGCTTGTTCCCTCACGTGATTCAATGTGTCCTCCCACCAATGCTTAAACCTTACTCGCTACGTATTTAATTCATGCATTACATTATTAATTATCATATTAAAAATAATTAATGTCTTGAAATATTTAATCTGTGTATTAAATTGCCTAATTTAGATTTCGCACTATCCAACTAATTAATTCAATTTTATATAAGTGTTATTAAGCTCCCCAAGCATCAAATCAGCTCCGGTTTTATATTATTTAGCTCTCAATTTTAAAATTAGAATTAAATATTTGCAATACATGGAATCTCTTATAATTGTTCTCTAATCAGTAATCAAATCGTAATCAACTTCTACATGTTAAGATGAAGAATATTCAAGCTATTAAAATGCTTTCAAGTAAGGATTGGGTGATTAGGGTTTACAGGAGGATGTGCTGACAAGATGACATCTTTTAAGGCTTCTTTTACGCTGGATGGCCATTGTTTTGACGCCTCTAGTTAGGAGTTAATTCAAATCATGATCAATGATCTAGTAAATGTTTCGTTTCCTAGGGGCAAAAAATAATTTAAACAAGAAGTGTTGGGAAGAGAGAGAATAAAATTAAGGTACATGAGGATGTACCTTTTCATATGATGGGACGGTCCCGTACTTCCCTACAACCGCCACCCCTTTATTATTATGGGCCCTTTTTTTTTTTGGTAAAATATTATTAACCTCTGACTTTCCTTGAAACGGGAATCTTCTGTTTTACCACTCAACCTATTCAATGGGTAAGTTACGTGCATATTATTTAAATATTGACTTTAGTATGTAATATAAAAAAAAATTTAAGGGTTATGAATAAAATCCTTACAACAATATAGTTATATATTATTGGTGAGTTTCAACTTTCAATATTGTTTAGGTGTGTTTGGAAACCCAAATTTTGAAGGAATTCAATTGAATTCATTTCATTTTACTTACAAAAGTTACAAACCTTCTACATAAAATGAAATGAATTCAATTGAATTCCTTCAAATTTTAGGTTTCCAAACACACTCTTAGTGCTTAGCTCAAGAATGTAGAATCTTAGTTTGGAACATGGAACCAAATCAATTAGCTTAGGCAACGTGATATGTTATAATGTAAATTTTGCAATCTGCAGAATACTTAGGAATTCAAAATGCATTTGTCATGTCCCCTTTCTAAATCATGACATTTAAGGACGTGGGAAAAATAAGATGAGGAAAATTCAAAATGCAAAATCTTGTCCTATATAGTGAAGAACAGGAATAAGAGAATTCTTGATCTTGAGCAGCACGAGACTCCTATAGAGACAGAAAATGATGAATAGTGTGCTCAAGAATCAACAAAAAAAAAA
>CAOJBI013576228.1:0-11138 GCA_948277035.1 Euphorbia corollata
AAGACTTATATAATTTTTAATATGACAGATACATACACTGTTTCCCGAACTTGACACTAAAAGTCATATATCATCCGCAATTTTTAAGTATTGTATTACACTTTATCCTTTAAAGTTGGCAAACCTGTTACAATTTGCTCCTTCAATTTCACATGGTATTGAGAGGGAAAACTGTATCAGTTAGGAGGTAAAGTGATAAATTGGTCACACAAAGTTAAGCATGAGCGACGCACGAACACCGCGCTTCTGTACCATCACTCGGCCTAACCGAGTGAATGAAGCCGAGTGACTCGTCCTCCTTGCTTCACAGTGACGAAGTAGTAGAGTTCTTATGCAACTCTACCTCTAGATTCCTTATCCAGCGTAGATTCTATCTAATCTAAGTAGAGTCCCAATTGGAATCTAAGATCCACTCCTATTCAGACAAGGAGTCCTTCAACCCCTATAAATATAGAGGTTCATGTCATAATTCAGGTACACAATTCTACCCATAAATTCACATACTTCTCTGCCTCCTTTTTTAATTCTGTCGCTAACTTAAGCATCGGAGAGGCTACGCCATTCACACGGCTAGTCACTCTAACGTTTTCTGCTTTGCAGCTTACCATTCCGGTGAAGCTCCGACGAACAATATTCTGAAGATTGGAACTCAAGTCATTCATTCTTTGACCAATCTTTCAGTGGTGCGGTGAGCGTGGACAAATCTTTTTGTTCAAACGCAAAATTTTTGTTCAGCGAACGAACACAAAACCCTTCCGCAACCATAGGATCATCTTCCTCCACCATGGAGCCACCCTCCTCAACACAAAACCTCGCCACAAGCTCATCAATCCCTGCTAGCACTCTGGTCACACCACCCTCCGGCCACAGCATTGTGAGCTTCTTCGAGAGCGTGGCACAAAAATATCAGATGATACCAGAAGACCAGCAAAATCTGAGAAGAAACCTATTCGATCTCCTCAACAACACTGAAGTGTCCACCATGGCTGGTCACACGGTCAGCAGACCTCCTATCGCAAGCTTGAGCAGCCTGCAAGCTCCTCTTTAACCCATCTCACCCTTCGTGAGTTACCCGGTAAGTCACCACATCCCCACTCATCCCCCCACATATTTTCATGAATGTGACAGGTGCGGAGATGAACCCCTTCCACTTGGGGATGCACCCGGCTCTAGTTGAGCGAGGAGTCCCAACTTGGGGAGAATTGATAAGCGGTGTCAGTCAAACACAGACGTATGAAAGCCAAGGCCACATGTCGTATCTGCAGGCTACGGGGCCGTATCATCACCAGCCTTGGTTTGACGAGAATAGGCTGCCCCCACCACCGCCTCCTTACTCATACCCTCCGGTCAATCCCTACGTGCCGCCTCAGAAAGCAAAAAACTATGCGGATGACCCGGAGTTCGTGAAGATGTTTAGAGAAGGGCTCAATCACTTCGCGGTTACCTTCCATGAACCGCTACTCTCAACGTCCTTCTCCCAGTTCACCATGCGGATACAGGACGAGCCGATTAACCCATATGTCAAAATTCCTTATTTTGACAATTACAGTGGAGATACGAACCCTCGCACGCACGTCAAGAACTACAAGAACAAGATGGATATGGCGCATTTTCAAAGGCTCATGCTAGCCGTTATTTCCAACCTACATTGGTTGGGCCGGTTGCTTATTGGTTTGACTCTCTTCCAACCGAGTTAATAGATACATGGGAAGAACTCCAACAGAAGTTTTGTACTCAATTCATTGGCTCCATCCCTGCGGGAACCACTTCGCAAACTCTTCACAACGTGGTCCAAACAGCCAACGAGTCACTACGAGCATACATTGAACGGTTCAACAAAGCATGCTAACAAGTTCGGAACGTAGATTTCAGCACAGCCAAAGAGGCCATGATTCGATGGACTCGTAATGAGAGGTTGAGAGTTGAAATCATTTAGAGGAATCCTGCTGATCTACAGAAAATGATGAGCATTACGAAGGGGCATATTGAGATTGATGAGCTAGGACGCCCTAGAGAGACTCAATCTGACAGAAAGCAGAGGTCTGAAGATAGTCGCTCAAGGCGAAGAGGGGAAAGAGGAAGCGGCTCCAGAGATTATGCTAGGCCGCAGAATGATGACCTTCCAGAGCTGAATGCTCCACTCAGCCACATTTTGGTGGCAATTCAAAAGTCGAGCGATAAACGAAGCCTAGGTATCCCAAAGTGTCAGCCGACTCGCAACTCGGTCGAGACATGAGCAAATACTGCGAATTCCATAGGGCCAGAGGCCACCACACGGACGACTGACGAGTGCTTGCAAACGAAGTCCACTAGCTGATTAAAGAAGGCAAATTTGAACAATTTGTCAAAGGCATCAAAAAGCGTTCGTCTGATGAAGGCAAGAAAGATGATGAAAACCGAAGAAACGCATAAAAGACGTGATACTGATGATCGGCGGAGGCCCGAACTCACAAAACCCGCCAAAGAGAAAGTGTATAGAGACGAGTGGAGAGGATAAGGAGTTGGAGGACAAATTCACAAAACATAGTCTGGTCACGGCACCAAGACCTGACCCACTCGTCCTTGAAGCGATTATTGAACGGTACACGGTAAGAAGAATCATAGTAGACACGGGAAGTTCGGTCAACCTGATCACTAAGGATGCACTAGCCCAACTACAGATAGCTCCGAGCAGAACCTTCCCATCTTACTCACCACTTGTGGGGCTGAGTGGCCACACAGTCCCAACATTGGGACAAGTTACTCTGGATGTGGAACTAGGAGATAAAAAGTACAAGTGGCGCTTGCAGGTTGAATTTATCATCACTGAAATTCCCATCGCATACAACATCATCCTAGGAAGACCTTTTTTGGTAGACACCAACTCACTCATCTCTATGAAGAACTTGGTAATGCGAATCCCGACTGCAAGAGGGCCAGCAATTATGGTGGGCAACCCTCAGGTAGCTCGCGAAACATACTTGGCCTCCTTGAAGATGGATGAGGCAGAACCAGAAGAAGCTGCCCCAAAAGATGAAGAAAACAAAGCCCAACCGGTAGATGACCTAGAGATGTATTTAATCAGCCCTCAAAAGTAGGTAACGGTTGCGAAGAGCTTGTCTCCAGAAATCAAGCAATCCATCTGCAAGGTGTTGAGTGAGGAGGAACACACTTTCTCTTAGAATACGGACGACGTTCCAGGAGTGCCGACTGAGGTAATTACACATAACCTCAATCTGAGACCTGAAGCGACACCGATGAAGTAAAAGAAGAGAAATCACACCCCTGAAAGGCAGAGAGCCATTGAGGAAGAAGTACAACGGCTTTTACAGAATGGCCACATCCAGACTGTGCACTACCCAGAATGGCTAGCAAATGTAGTTTTGGTAAAGAAGCCCAATGGGTCATGGTGCATGTGTGTAGATTTCACAGACCTCAATAAGGCAACCCCAAAGGATAGTTATCTGCTACCGTGCATTGACCTGTTGGTAGACTCGGCAGCCGGGTTCGCTATCTATTCATTGTTAGATGCTAAATCGGGCTACCATCAAATCGCAATGAATCCGAGTGATGAAGAGAAGACATCCTTTATAACACACGAAGGAACGTACTGTTACACAGTCATGCCATTCAAACTTAAAAACCCGGGCGCAACATATCAAAGATTGGTGAATGACATGTTCAAAGACCAAATTGGCAAGACAGTGGAGGTATATGTGGATAACATGATCATCAAAAGTTGGACGGAAGAAGAGCATGCCTCAGACATAAGGAAGGTTTTTCAAACCCTTCAAAGATACAAGCTAAAACTCAATCCTGAAAAGTGCACTTTCGGAGTGAATGGTGGAAAATTCTTGGGATATCTCATATCTCAGAGAGGAATAGAGGCCAACCCGGAGAAGATAGAGGCAATTAGGCGAATGCAACCTCCCAAAACGCTGAATGAAGTGCAAAAGCTTAATGGACGAATCAATGCATTAGGGCGCTTCATCTCTTTTTCAACGAAAAGATGCCTACCATTCTACAAGGCCATCAAAAAAGACCAACCATTCCAATGGAGCGAAATGTATCAGAAAGCCTTTGATAATATCAAAGACTTCCTCAGTTCTCCCCCACTCTTGAGTCATCCTCAACCAGGTGAAGAGTTATTCATGTATCTGGCAGCAACCGAGGAAGCAGTAGGATCAGTGCTAGTACGAGAAGATGAAGAAGGACAACACCCCATCTACTATACAAGTAAAGTGCTCAAAGATGCGGAGACCAGATACCCCAAGATTGAAAAGCTCACCCTTTCGCTGATTGAAAAGCTCGCCCTTTCACTCCGACCATACTTTCAAGCTCACACAGTAGTGGTCCGAACCAGTTTCCCACTAAAGAAGGTGTTGCAAAGGCCGGAAACATCAGGACACATTGTAGAATAGGCCATACAGCTGGGAGAATTCGATGTCAGGTTTGAATCAAGGAAGGCCTTAAAGGCGCAGGTATTGGCTGACTTTATGACCGAGTTCTTCGGGCTAGAGCCTCAACACAACCAATAAACAAAAGAATGGAAAGCTTACGTGGACGGAGCCTCTTCGTAAGAGGGAGTTGGCATCGGGGTTACCATCGAAGGACCCGAGAAAATCAAGCTCTCCTATGCGGCCAAGATAGCCTACCCGGCCACAAACAACGCAGCTGAGTACGAGGCACTCATCAAAGGTTTAAAGTTAATCAAAGAAATTGCTCCAGACAGAGTCTATATCTAGAGCGATTCAAAGCTAATATCAAACCAAGTTAACAAGAACTTTGCTGTGAGAGAAGCAGGAATGGTGAGATGTCTGGCCAAAGTTCAAGAGCTATTAAAAATCATCGAATCCTCTGGAACCGCATGGCGGGTAGAGCACATCCCCCGGGCCGATAATGAAGAAGCAGACCGTCTAGCAAAAGCTGCCTCATCAAACGATGAGTGGAAAACCCTTCAATGTCCTTTCGAGGTTATAACAAGGCCCTCAACCGAAACGGAGACAGAGGCAGTGCTCCTCCTAGAACAGCAAGACTTGGGATGGATGCATCCTCTGATAAATTATTTGGCACATGATATCCTCCCTGATGACCGAGCAGAGGCTACCAAGATAGTGAAGAAAGCTGCCAAATATGCCATGATTGGGCAAAACTTATACAGACGATCCCTGACAAACGCGTAGCTTAATTGCATTTTCACAGAGAAAAGCAAGTACGTACTCGAAGAGTTGCACGAAGGAGCATGCGGATCCCATCAAGCGGCTGTCACCATAGCGGGCAAAGCCAAGCTGCTGGGATATTATTGGTCAACAATGGAAGCAGATGTCGCCTCCTATGTCCAGGCATGTTATCAATGTCAGATTCATGCGAGGGAGTCACACATCCCCCACGCATCGTAAAAGCCCTTATATACCGCATGACCCTTTATCACATGGGGGATCGACATTGCAGGACCTATGCCAGAGGCGATCAGGCAGAAACGGTTCATTATTGTGGCCATTGATCACTTCACCAAATGGGTCGAGGCTCTGGCAGTCAGTACCATCACTCTTGAATGAGTAATTGACTTCGTGTGGGAACATATCATCACTCGTTTTGGATTCCCTCAGAAAATAATCTCTGATAACGGGACACAATTCACTTCGTCCAAATTTGGCGATTTCTGTAAAGGCCTGAAGATCAAGCAACACTTCTCCTCAGTGGCTCATCCCTAGACGAATGGCCAAACAGAGGTGACTAACAGAACACTAGGAGAAGGGTTGAAGAAAAGGCTAGAAGGCAGCAAAGGAAGTTGGCCGGATGAATTAAACAGTGTCCTATGGTCTTACAGAACCACTCCTTGCAAACTGACTGGTGAAACTCCCTTCCTCCTAACACACGGAGTTGAAGCGGTAATACCAGTTGAGATAGGAGCACCTTCTGACCGAGTATTAACCTCCTTCATCACCTTGATAGCTTGGAGGAAAGAAGAGAAAGAGCTTGCATCCTGATGGCCACCTACAAAGCTAAAATTGCTAAGTACCATGAAAGAAAGATAAAAGAAGTACGCCTGCAAGAAGGAAGCTTAGTCCTAAGAGATGCAGTTGCTTCACAGAGCCGAGAGGGGAAAGGAAAGCTCAGAGCAAATTGGGAAGGACCATACCGTATCAGCAAGGTCATGGGCCCAGCCATATACAAACTAGAAAAGCTCGATAGAAAAGAACTGCCTAGGACATGGAATATTTCTACTCTTAGGCCATACTACTCCTTAACGCATCCCTAGGGGATCAAGTGATCGCACTCTTTTTCCCTTAAAGTAGGCTTTTTCCCAAAAAGTGTTTTTCCTATTTTAAGGTTTTTAACGAGGCGGCGATCCCTAGCGGACTAAAAGCTGGCTAACAGTTCACAGACACCGGCTCATGTACTCTCCAAAAGGCAATAAAAGCTTCACCTTTTCCTCACTTGTGATATAGTTGCAAGTTCAATAATTTATGTAAATTAGAAGTTCTGATCAAACTATCTATTATACATACAATTCGGTCGTAAAAGGCTCAAGGTTCCCATAGGAGTCAAGGATCCGGTAAAGATCACCCGGTTTTCTTACACATCATCACTCATTTACATAGTGATCGATTATAGCAGTCTCAGGCATGCATAAATCCTAGACGCGCTCGGCCTCAAAGGCTAAGGGTTCCCTCGGAACTAGGAAACCGGTTACGCGCACCCGGTTTCCCCCAATCACCACACGTTATGACGTTGGTCGATCATAGCTATCTAATGGCATCTCATTGACCCTGGATGTGCTCGTTTGTTCTAAGTTACTTAAATAAAACCTGCTAAACTTACGAGTGGAATTGCATAACATGATAATAAAAGGTACTTAGTCAATAAACAAAATGAACTCATATGCATTCAGAATAAAATGTATTTACAAAAGCCATACGGGCTATTAAGGATTGTACGCCAAACTGGCTAAAAAAGTTACAAAAACAAAATTGTTACAAAAATTCACAAGGAAAGTTTAATCGGCTACGGGGGGATCAGCTTGTGGAACGGACCCTTCTCCGGTCGGGGGGACAGACTCTTCCCCACTCGGATCGACGTGTGGATCCTCTCTCACTTCAGCCGTCCCGGCCTGGCCCTTCTCCGCCAGTCATGCCGCTTCTTCCTGCTCAAGCCGAGCCTTCTCTGCTTTGTGCACCGCTAGGTCCTCACACGAGGGGAACTCTACGTCATAAATAAGTTCGTCAGAAATATCCTCATGGAGTTCCTAGCAGGCGGCAAGTACGCGCTCCCCGTACAGGTATCCGTAGTCGGTCAGATTGTTGGTAATATTGGTCGCCGCTTGCAAGGCAGATTTGGTGGCCGATTGGGACTCAACTAATTGCTTCTCAAGCTCCTGAACCCTCTTCTCTGACTCCTTGAGCTTTGCCTCAGCAACTTTGCGCTTGGCTTCCTCATTGATTGCTTTGGTAGAAGATGATGCAAGTTTCTTCTCCAACTCGGCCACCTCTTTCTCCTTCATTTGCAGCCGCACCTCAAACCGTGTATCCTGGCGGGCCCGGCGAACGAACTCGGCACAGCGCGACATGGCCTGACAAAACAGTTCTCAAAGAATAAGTATCGCGGCCAAAATGCATAAACCCAAAACAGTCTCATGAGATGAATAATCTTATAGAAGTCAGGTCTTGGAACATGAATGTGGAGAGGACGGTTGAGTTCTCCTCTTTGTACACCTTCTCCTCAGCCGGTAGAGGGAAGCAGGCTTTGATAGCCGACTGAACCCTCAGGTCCCGGCATGAAGACTCCGGGTACTTTTGACGAAGCAACTCAGACGATGTTAGCTCAGGTGGATAATTAGACCCGGCCTCCACGGTAGTCATCTCATCAACCAGCACAAAGACGAGGATAATGAGGAAACAAGTACTAATACGAAGTAAAAACAAAACCAAGTATAGGCGAAGCGGCGTTTACCTGAGGGACAGTTGCTGCATTTTTTACCTTTTTGGTAACCGGCTCGCTGAACATGCCCGCCAAGGGAGAGGGTGTCCTCTTGCTGAAGCCAAACCCCTCTCCAGCGGTTCCCTTGGCAGGCGGCTTCTTGGCAGGCACCTTGAACTTGACCGGATTCTTCCGACTATTCTGCATTGTCTTCTTCTTGGCAGCTAGAAGTTCAGTTTCAATATCAGTAGGAAAAGCCATGCCTATAAGAATAATCAAAGAAAGAAAAAGTAAGTACCAGTCGGTGGTGAGGGATCAGGCAAGTAAATCAAACTTTGTGTCTCAGGATCCCTCGTAAGAAGGTGATATCCAGCAATCGAAGCCCATACGGGTCCAACTAAGGACCACTTATTTTGTTCTAAACCCTTAAAAAACTCCACCATATCATCCCTCACTCGGCGCGCCTGGGACGAAAGGTTGGAAGGCTTGTAGCAAGACCACTCGGTGGGAAATTCAGGATGGTTTGGGTTGACTCGGATGTAGAACCACCATTCTTTGAAGTGGTGTTTAGAGGTGGGGCGGTTGTCAAAAGTGAAGAATGCGGATTGGGCCGGATGGCAAAGCTGAAAATGATCCTCGCCTTTGTTTTTATTCAGACCGCACAGTCTCCTGAAAGATGTGGGGGAAAAATCAAGTCCCGCGTCGCGACAAATTTGCCAGTATCCCATCAGGTCTGCCCAGCCGTGTGGGTGAAGCTCCACCGGACAGATGTTCCAAACGCGTAATAACTTGGCCACAGACTCCGGCAGGGTGTATCGGAACCCCATTCGCATGGTATCCATATACATGCTGAAATAGCCATGCGGCGGTGCGTTCACCCGCTGATCCTTTGAATGGAGGATGACGTGACACTCCCTAAGCCAGTCGAACATTACCGCCTCATGCTCAATGTGCAGCTCGTGCACCAATGACACCATATCATCCACCCCTAGCGTTTTTTTGCGTTCCTTCTTTGCTGGCGCGGAAGAGGACGCTTCCTTCATTTCTTGATGGCTACTCGGCCTCACTTCATCTCCCGAGTCGGGGTTTGATAAGTTAGCCCACTCATGAGATGATTCTGCTTCTTGGCTCCCCACAGCACTCATATGCTCCACTTCTGGGGAACTCACTCCCACTCGATCAGAAATAGTATTTTCAGAATCCATCTTACGATTGGCTTTCCTTTTAAACCTACGACGCGGAGGGACAGAAGACGTATCGACGTTTAGGGGTTTACAGAGATATGTAGAGAAAATATATATGTCCATTCGTCCTATCAAATCACTATCATCGCTACTAATATGAATGGGGCTACCTTCGCTATCAGAAGAATAATCTATAAATTCCATAGCACCTAAGGCGGACTCAATCAACTACACACAGTGGAATAAATTTCAAAAAACCCTAAATTTTCAGAATTTGGGGGAAATTGAAACACTAATGTTGACGGCTAACGATTGCAGTTCACAAATTACAGCGCAAATCCGAATTCGTAGCAAAACTCAAAAAGTTCAGCAACAGAAGCATTTGCAAGCAGCAATGGCGCACAAAAAATGAAATGGAAATTTCAAAAGCTATTGGAAGAAAAATGGCAGGACAAGAGCGAAATGCTTACCAAAGAATGAATTAGAAGAAGCGAGAGTGGCTGGAAGGAAGAAAAGTCACCGGGAAAGCAGAGATCGCCGGAAAAGCTTGAGAGTGCAGAGGAGAGATTTGCAGTTTTGAACTTGGAGCAGTTGCGAAATGTAAAAGATAAAATGGTCAATCTTTGCGTGAATTTATAAGAAAAAGGCAGTTTAATCTTGACCGTTGAAATGATATTGCATGGCAGCAGATTAGGAAGGGGCGCGAATTGCTATGACCAGCTGTCCTCCATTTGAAATTTGAAACGACGCGGTCAAGATGACAGCACACCAAATGATGCGGTCAAAGTGTCAGCATACCTAACGCCGCAATTATTATGACTAGTCTACCTACCTCATGACAGATGCATAGTGATCCAGATTGATTGACAAGACCCCTATGTCAGGGTTTACTTTTTAAGGCGGCATAAGTTCTCACTCGGACCTTGTGAATTTGAGTTAGCTCTTCACATGGATGATACGACTGAGAAAGCCCTAAAGAAACTTTCCTAACACGTGGGAGGCTTCTGATAAATTGGTCACACAAAGTTAAGCATGAGCGACGCACGAACACCGCGCTTCTGTACCATCACTCGGCCTGACCGAGTGAATGAAGCCGAGTGACTTGTCCTCCTTGCTTCACAGTGACGAAGCAGTAGAGTTCTTATGCAACTCTACCTCTAGATTCCTTATCCAGCGTAGATTCTATCTGATCTAAGTAGAGTCTCACTTGGAATCTAAGACCCACTCCTATTCAGACAAGGAGTCCTTCAAGCCCTATAAATATAGAGGTTCATGTCATAATTAAGGTACACAATTCTACCCACAAATTCACATACTTCTCTGTCTCCTCTTTTAATTCGGTCGCTAACTTAAGCATCGGAGAGGCTACGCCGTTCACACGGCTAGTCACTCTAACGTTTTCTGCTTTGCAGCTTACCATTCCGGTGAAGCTCCGACGAACAATATTATGAAGATTGGAACTCAAGTCATTCATTCTTTGACCAATCTTTCATAAAGTATAACATTTAAAAGTTGAGGGTAACACAAGATATATAAGTTTGGATAATAGCTTATACATTTGGTCTTTTTTAATGTACTTAGAGAAATGACTTAAAAGTTTATATTTAACCTCATTTAACTTTTTATTAATTATTAAATCTCTAATATAGAGTCGTGTTATTATTATTATTATTATTATTATTATTATTATTATTATTATTACTATATATTATTATCTGGTATAATTTTCAAAACATCGATATGTGAAATAATTTTAGTTCTACATTATCATGAAAAGAAGTTTTGCATGATTTTTAATTTTTAATGGAAAATGTCGTTGGATTCCTCAATGAATAACGTGAAAATATTTCACTGTAGTGTTTCTTTAATGCGAATATGGAGAGGGAAATTTTGTTTTTAAACTCTAATAAACATAAAGATGCATAATGCATTAATTGATAAGTCACTTATACATCATATACGTATATACAGTTATACACATTAATACAAAAATACTACCAAAATATAGCAAATAAAACATTCAAAAGTAAAATTTAAAGTATCGCTACATTATAT
>CAOJBI013578758.1:0-15135 GCA_948277035.1 Euphorbia corollata
TTCACTTATTATCAAAACGAGGACTTGCTTGTAATTGGTTGAGTTTTCTGTGGATAATAGGTGATAATAAGTCCTCCAAATTATGAAAGTCCTCGTTTTGATAATAATTGAAACCACATGTCATGTTTTTGAAGTTTTCCCTTGAAATTAATAATAATAAAAAAAATACAATGTATCATTGAATTAGAAGTTAAAGATTTTGTTAAGAAGCAAAATTTATTTGATCCATTGACCCACAGGGTGTTAGTGGTTTTACACTCTAACTAGCCAAATCAACAAGTAATAGCGAGTCACATGAATGTTGGTGTTTATATAACCAGTGGGTGGAGTCTAGTAGCCGCATCCAACCCGTGCTGTTTAAGACAACATTGAATAATACCAGTATTGGCTTTTGACAAAATTGAGCAAGGGTACAATTGGAAAGTGAAAATTATCGAATTTTTTTTATAAATAGCATATATTCATTAAATCAAAGGGAAAGATACATGCCATAATACAACCCAAAGAGGATAAAACCAAGAACAATTCCATATAAGGGAAATACAGTTCCACAAAGAGAAAGATAGACTAACCAAAAGGTAGCAAAAATAATTAAAATAAAGTAAGATAAAACATAACAAATCTCTTGCATATGAACCTCCAACAGAGTATACTTCACCAGTAGTAGATCTATCTCAGACACATCATTTCTGATCTTGAAACTACTTCTAACAGAAATTAGATCTAAATAGATCGTTCTAAAAGGGCATAAATCAATAGATCTACATCACATTGATCCGCTTGGGCTGAAATAAGTCGTTTTCGTCCATGTTAGATGTTGAGAACAAGTAGATCTGAAATAAAATGTGAGTTTAATGATAAATCTGAAACTGAAAATTTCTACTTTTGCAGGAAATTCAGGAAAAAAAAAAAAGATGAGCAGAACAAAGATAAAAAAGTAATTAAAATAAGTTGAGCGGGGAGGAGGAAGGAGAAAGGAGAAAGGGTAACCTTCTCCTTCCTCCTCAAACAAAAAATGTTCCTGGAGAGCTAAGAGAAAAGAAAGAGCGTGCAGGAGAAGAGAGAGAAGTTTTGTATTGAGTTTCTTAATATTAAAATTATCGAAATTAGTACTTGTTGTTCCAGCAGCTTCACCACTATTCAATTTATCAATGCTGCTCCCTAAACGCTTCTTCGCTCCTCCATCTCTTCGTCTGCGTCTCCGAATTCAAGGCGCAAGACCATTCTGCATCAGAATGTCCGCCGAGTCACCGCCGCCCCTCACTCACTCCCTCTCCTTGCCCACCCAACCCACCCAACCCGTCCACATCGTCGCTGCACCTGGCGTCTCCGATTCCGATTTCAGGCGAGCTATATGTATTTGATATTCATGTATAGTAGGAAGTTTTCCATTTTGAGTTGAATTTTCTGTTCAACTGCTCAATTGGTTCAAATTAATTCTCTTTTGGTGGTGGTACAGGCGAGCTATTGATTCCTCATTGTTTAAGCAGTGGCTAAAGAACTTGCAGTCTGAATCTGGCATTTTATCTAACGGCGAGTTTTCATTACGAAGAGTACTTGTTCAGGTTTGTCTTGTTACTTGTACGGACTGCTATTGTGCCTAATTAATTAGATGTAAATTGCTGAAGCGCTTAATACTACGTCTTTCACCTTTTTGAGGAGCATCTGATTCAGAATTGACTCTCAGCTTAGCGCAGGCAGTAAAATATTTGAATTCTTAACATGACGAAGACTTCTAAATGGATTATTTTGTGATAATTGTGTGATGTGATCTATATATTTGTACAGGGAGTGGATATGTTTGGACAGCGCATTGGCTTTGTAAAATTCAAAGCGGATATTTATGATCAGGCAACAGGAAGCAAGGTATTTTGCTGGCCCCCTGGTTGAAGTTGTGTCATGATTTGTTCAATTGGATTCTTGGACTTAGCATATGCAGTTAGTTATATGCAATCACCATTTTTCCACTAAAAAAATACTCTGCGTTCTCCATATGTAGTCATACAAAATGTGGTGCATTCACGTGAATCAATGTCGATGCGCTGAAACTTGCATAGGTTCCAGGTATAGTATTTGCGAGAGGACCTGCTGTAACTGTGCTAATTCTTTTGGAATCTGAGGGAGAGACATATGCGGTTCTTACTGAACAGGTGATTTGTCATTTTTCTTACCTGAACATCAGTGCATTCGCTGATATGTTTGAGCTTTAGATGGAAGCTACTTCTACATAGCTATTCATTCATAACCTGATGAACTTTGATGGATGTCTAAGGTAAGGGTTCCCACTGGAAGGCTTGTTTTGGAATTGCCGGCTGGGATGCTGGATGATGACAAGGGTGATTTTGTTGGCACTGCAGTTCGTGAGGTCTTTTATTCTCTACGCATCAATGACTTTTTTTTCTTGTTAGTTTAATGTTGTAATAAAATGTGAGTTAACAGATTGATTTCACAGGTTGAAGAAGAGACCGGAATCCATTTAAAACTTGAAGATATGGTGGATCTCACAGCCTTCCTAGACCCATCGACTGGAGGCAGAGTTATTCCATCTCCTGTATGTGTGCATTTAGTTCTTATTATTGCTCTGGAAAATTAAATTTTAATGTCGAACACTCTATTTGGTGTCTGGTCAGTTTATCTGCAGAATGTAATCTGTTTATCGTCTAGCAGTTGAAGATGAGTCACATGTAATACTTTTAGCTGCTATGACTTGTATGTATTGCTTTTGTTAGAAGACGTTGGATCTTGTTATAGGGTAGTTTTCCTTTTTAAATCTTAGATAACAGTGAATCATTTAGGTTACAAATGATTTACCACTACATTGTTTTTTTTTAATGGATAGGGAGGATGTGATGAAGAAATTAGCATATTTCTTTATAGAGGGAGTGTTGGGAAAGAGGTTATAACTCAACTGCAAGGCAAGGAGACTGGCCTTCGTGATCATGGTGAGTTGATAAAGGTTCGTGTAGTGCCTTACGAGAAGCTATGGCGCATGACAGCTGATGCTAAAGTTCTGATGGCCATTGCGCTTTACGAGATGGCGAAAAAGGAAGGAGTATTGCCTGCAGCAGTTTAACCTTAGTGAGTTGTACCTGATTTTTCAGGTTTCTTAGTATTCGAAGATGGTGCATCCAAGATAACAGTTTTAATGTAAATTTCTTAAACTTCTGCAGTTCTGCACAATTAATTCTCAATGTTTTAACTACAAGAACTTGAAAGTGTTTTTAAGAATTTCCATGTTATAGACGGGCGGAAAACCTTTGATCCAATAGTGTTATGCTGTTCTGTCAGCTCATATTTTGCACGTTGCAAACTTCAACAATTTTCAAGCTTTCGGGTTACTATAAAAATACGAGATTTGACACAAGTATCTTACGTCTTAAATTGCTCTTTGAAACGGATTATACATGCATAAAAAAAAAAAAATAGTAACTATAATGGTTGAATGAACTGCCATTTTCACATACATGTATTTTATCCTAAGAACTTATCCAACTTTGCTAGTGAGAAAATCTTTGTGACTTGCTTCCCTTGTGGTAGTCCCATCACATGTGCAATGCTTTTTAGAGTCCTTGCCAACACTAGCGCTTCTAGCAATAACAGCTGCTGCTACTCCGCTATCGGACTTCTTGTGGACCATAAACTGCTCTACTCTCCCAATAAGATCAACAACCTTTAGCTTCTGTTTCACCCCCGAGAAGAAGGCCTCTCCTTTCTCAATTCTCATCAATCTCCAGTGTTCCCAGGTGACCGAGTGGCTGATAAATCAAGTAATTCAAAGTTGGACAATAAAGGTGAAATTACACTTATAAAAATGTAAAGTGAACTCGTCCAACATAGTTATTAATTTCCTTGGTGCAGTTAATGGGATTTGTGGATCAGCACCATTAGTCGTATATTAATTAATTAATATGATACATATTTTATATTTTGAATAGTGCTCGTATATTAAAAGGCATTGCTATGTACGTCCACCTCATTACATCTATGCATTAGTACTTTATGTTTTTAATATGAAGCCACTGATGCTCAAACAAGAGAACATATTATAATATAAACAATTTCAATTTGCAGAACATTACAAGTAATTTGATCAATGCCGGAGGTCACTGATCTAATATTCCATTGACTTCTTTCTAGCTGTTTTCCATTTCAATAGATACATAACATCTGGCAAAAATAGAAGTTGGAAAATCATTTGCAATCATGTTGCTTGTTTTCCTTCTTGTTCTTAGTTTCATGTTTAGTTCCTCTTCCTCAGATGCTTTACAGACATACATTGTTCTTCTACATAAACCCGAAGGTGTATTGTTCTCGCAATCCGAAGATTTATTTGATTGGTACAAATCATTTCTGCCAGCTGCTACCTTTGGCTCAGAGCAACCGCGTTTAGTTCATTCTTATCGACATGTTATCACTGGGTTTGCAGCGAAACTTTCAGCAACCGAACTTGAAGAAATGAAGAAGAAGGATGGGTATGTCACAGCTCTTCCAAGAAGGACGGTCCCTTTTCACACAACACACACACCTAGTCTTTTGGGTCTACAAAAAGATATAGGATTGTGGAACTCTTCAAATTCGGGAAAAGGAGTGATTCTCGGACTTGTTGATAGTGGAATAACAGCTGATCATCCATCTTTTGGCGGCGAAGGAATGCCCCCTCCACCCACAAAATGGAAAGGCAAATGTGACAACGCAACTTTGTGCAACAACAAACTCATCGGTGTGCGAAATTTCGATCTTAATAGTAATGACACGTCAGATGAGTACAGGCATGGGACTCACACGGCTAGCACAGCAGCTGGTAGTCCAGTTGGAGGTGTGAGTTACTTCGGACAGGCCAATGGAACGGCGAGTGGTGTGGCCCCACTAGCTCATGTAGCGATGTACAAAGTTTCTGGTAGACATGGGAAGGCAGGCGACAGCGAAATATTGGCCGCAATGGATGCTGCAATTGAGGATGGTGTTGATGTGCTTTCGCTCTCTCTTGGAATCGGTACTCTTCCATTTTATGAAGATGTAATAGCGCTGGGAGCATATGCCGCTACTAAAAAAGGAATCTTCGTTAGTTGCTCAGCGGGAAATTCCGGACCTTATAACAGTTCATTGTCAAATGAGGCGCCGTGGATTCTAACAGTCGGAGCAAGCACAGTTGACAGAGCGATAAGAGCAACGGTATTACTCGGAAATAATGCAGAGTTTAAAGGCGAATCTCTTTTTCAGCCAACCGATTTTCCTACAACTCTGATGCCACTTGTTTATGCAGGCGCTGTTACTAATCCATCATATGCATCATGTGGGCCCGGAACACTGAGAACTGCTGATGTGAAAGGAAAAGTCGTATTATGCGAGGGAGGAGGCTTGGACGAGGATATCTCGAAAGGCCAGGAAGTGAAAGACAATGGCGGGGCCGCCATGATTCTAATGAACGACGAGTTTGAAGGCTTTATTACAACACCGAGGCTTCATGTGCTCCCAGCATCACAAGTGAACTACGTTTTGGGATCAGCAATAAAAGATTATATAAACTCAACATCCTCTCCGACAGCTACAATCTTGTTCAAAGGAACGGTAGTAGAAACAGAAGTGCCTGAAGCTCCTCAAGTTGCGATTTTTTCGTCAAGAGGTCCTAGCGTCGCAAGCCCCGGGATCCTTAAGCCAGACATTATCGGTCCTGGAGTGAGTATCTTAGCTGCCTGGCCAGTTTCAGTTGACAATACCACAAATAGGTTTGCTATGGATTCGGGTACCTCAATGTCTTGCCCTCATTTAGCTGGCGTCGCCACTTTGCTTAAAAATGCTCATCCTGAATGGTCGCCTGCTGCCATAAAATCAGCCATAATGACAACTGCTGACTTGAACAATCTTGGGGGCAAGCCGATTTCTGATCAACAATTTGTTGCAGCTAATGTGTTTGACATGGGTGCAGGCCATGTGAATCCGAATAGAGCAGCAAATCCAGGGCTTATCTACGATATCCAACCTCAAGATTATGTTCCTTACTTGTGTGGTTTGGGATATTCCAATAAAGAGGTGGGACTCATCGTTCAAGGCACTGTCGTATGTTCAAACAACTCGAGCATACCTGAAGCCCAGCTGAATTATCCATCATTTTCAATCAAATTGGGGTCTACCCCGAAAACATATAAAAGAACAGTGACAAATGTTGGGCAGGCTAACTCTTACACCGTAAAGGTCTTGGAACCGCATGGGGTAGATGTTCAGGTAAAACCTGATAAAATTTCTTTGGCTGGGGTGAACGGAAAAGCCACGTACTCTGTCACTTTTAGCAAGAACTCGAATGCAAGTGGTACATTTTCTCAGGGGTACCTATATTGGGTGGCTGAGGGATATAATGTTCGTAGCCCGATTGCTGTCATTTTTGAATGAGTATATGGACAAGGATTCGGGATTCATAAACGTATCAAATTGTATTGCTGTACCTAAATGGTTTCTTTGGTATAAAAATGTTATACATTGAGTGAAGGATTTCCTATTAAAATCTAATGGAAGGAAAGGAGAAAAATAAGAACATAACTATGTCTATAAATTACTATTGTATATAAAACATAATATTTATCTTATAGAAACTCAAAAACAGAACATTTTTTTTTGTAAAAAACGAACCTTTTCTTTAGTCTTCTGTTTCATTTCTCAGTTAGCTCTTTCACATTCCTGCTCATATTTTATTGTAACAATACCAAGAAAACAAGCTATTGTGCATGGTCATATTCATGAAGTGGTATAATCGAAACACAAAGAAAATGCAATGAATTCCAACAAAAGTTTTAGCTTGCGGAAAAGCGTCATTATAATAACACTAGAATCTTCATGTTCTAGAGCAATAATAAAAATAACCCAAAGTAACGACTCATCAATAGTATCTAGGATTATAGAGGCCAGGGTCAAACATTACAGAAAACTGAAAAGCAAACAAGGTTTAAAAAATGGCAACTTAGTCTTGATAATAACCAAAGTAATGGAAATTTCTTCTTAATTTAATTCAATTGAATTTGCTTGGTCAAATTCCCTTATTTGAAAGCAAAAAAATATTTACAGAATTTAAATCATGCAAGATTTGAATTCTTGTGGATATAAAGATTAGACATCTTGTAAAAAGTTGCGAGATTTCGAAAGAATTCATTTAAGTTATCCTTTTGAATATCATTTTTCTATTTTACCATTTCACATGCTTTTACTTTAAGGAATCAAAATATTTGATATAAATTATTTTGAAAAATATGTTAAATACATTAATTAACAATCAATTGAATTCTTTAATATAAATAAAGTTTCCATACAAACGAATTTATTTGAAAAATCAATTCAATCAATTCTTTTCATTTTCGTATCGAAATTGTTCCAAACACACTAAACAGATTTCATAGCTCTATGAGTAAGGATCATTGGCCCATTTATAACCGGAACAGGGTCCCCATTTGTAACCGGAATAGGGTCCGAAATAGCCAAATTCGATCATTTTCCTGATAGAGTTTCCATATACGAAGTCTTTTCTATCTGCTTTCTCTGAATAAGTCAAAACATGTTCATCTACATCTACATATCATTAATTATTTTATCTACACATGTTATTCAGATATAAAAAAAAATCTCAAACATTTTTTTTTTTTAAAAAAAGGAACCATTGTTTATCGGTCATTGTACACTGAATGACTGAGTTCATTAATCAAATTGAGGGAATAATGCTCTGTTCATTTGGATTGTCCCATGAGATACCCATAAGCTCCCAAAGATATATTCAAAAATAAAACATTAAATAATCTCACATTACATAAGTTCCATCGTATAATTTGTTCGGAAATGAAGAGAAGGCATTGCAAAAACTATGTCAAATGATAACTTTAATGCTTCTATTGTCTGTTTGTAATTGAATCCACTAATAATGATGAGAAAAAAAATAAATGTAAGAAATTTCAATCTGTACATTACAACTATAAAAGCCGGCCATCTTTATTTTACATTATTTTCTTGTAACCATTTCTTATATAAATAGGTGATCTTAGCACCTCAAAAAGCACCATATCCAATCTAGTTTTTCAATTTAATATGGAAAACAAAAGTACTCAAAATTTGGCAAAAATGTTGCTTATGTTCCTTCTTATTGTTGATTTCATGTTTAGTCCCTCTCTTGCCATCACGAAGGGCTCAGCTTCGTTGTCGAAGATTGATGTAGATGAAAAACTAGAAATCTTTGATACTTACATCGTTTTTGTAAGCAAACCTGAAGGCTCATCGTTCTCGAGTTCTGAAGATTTAAATACATGGTACCAGTCATTTCTGCCAGCTACTACCTTTGGCTCTGAGCAATCCCGCTTAGTACATTCTTACCGACACGTGGCAACAGGATTTGCAGCAAAACTTACCGCAGCAGACGTGGCAAAAATGGAAAATAAAGACGGATTCATTTCAGCCCGCCCAAGAAGAATGGTTCCCTTACACACAACAGAAACGCCTAGCTTTCTCGGCCTGGAAAAAAATGTAGGGCTCTGGAACTCCTCAAATGGCGGAAAGGGACTGATTATCGGACTTATTGACAGCGGAATAGCAGCCGAACACCCGTCTTTTAGCGGCGTGGGAATGCCTCCTCCACCAGCAAAATGGAAAGGCAAATGCGACAATGCAACATTATGCAACAACAAACTTATCGGTGCAAGAAATTTCGCTCTTGATAGTAATAACACATCGGATGAGTTTAGGCACGGGACCCACACGGCTAGCACAGCAGCTGGTAGTCCAGTTGAAGGTGTGAGTTACTTTGGGCAGTGCAATGGGACCGCGATTGGCATGGCCCCACTAGCACACTTAGCCATGTACAAAGTTTCTGGTAGACCTAGCGAGGCGGGCGACAGTGAAATATTGGCCGCAATGGACGCTGCAATCGAAGATGGTGTTGATGTGATGTCCCTTTCTCTTGGAATCGGCACTCATCCATTCTATGACGATGTTATCGCATTAGGTGCATTTGCCGCTATCAAAAAGGGAATCTTTGTAAGTTGCTCAGCAGGGAATTCCGGGCCTCTTAATAGTTCATTATCGAATGAGGCGCCGTGGATTTTGACAGTGGGAGCAAGCACAGTCGATAGAGCTATAAGAGCGACAGTATTACTTGGAAATAATGCAGAGCACAACGGCGAATCTCTTTTCCAACCGAACGATTTTTCTTCAACATTGGTCCCGCTTGTTTATGCAGGTGCAAATGGAAATACATCCGCTGCATATTGCGATTCACTGAGCAACGTTGATGTGAAAGGCAAGATAGTCTTGTGTGAAGGGGGCGGGTTTGACGATATTTCGAAAGGTCAAGAAGTGAAAGACAATGGTGGTGTAGGCATGATTGTTATGAATGATGCGGACACAGGCTTCATTACAACGCCAAGGCTTCATGTGCTTCCCGCTTCACAAGTGAGCTACATTTCAGGATTAGAAATTAAATCGTACATAAACTCGACATCTTCTCCAACAGCCACAATCTTGTTCAAAGGAACTGTAGTAGGAAAAGCAGTGCCTGAAGCTCCTCAAGTTGCCATATTTTCGTCAAGAGGTCCCAGCGTTGCAAGCCCGGGGATCCTGAAACCTGACATTATTGGTCCTGGAGTGAGAGTTTTAGCTGCTTGGCCAGTTTCCGTTGACAATTCCTCCAACAAATTCGCTATGATATCGGGAACTTCGATGTCTTGCCCTCATCTAGCTGGCATTGCAACTTTGCTTAAAAATGCCCATCCTGATTGGTCGCCTGCTGCCATTAAATCGGCTATCATGACCACTGCTAATTTGAACAATCTTGGAAACAATCCGATTTCTGATCAAGAATTTGCTGTAGCCAATGTGTTCGACATGGGTGCAGGCCATGTGAATCCGAATAGAGCAGCGAATCCAGGGCTCATCTACGATATCCAACCCGAAGATTACATTCCTTACTTATGTGGTTTGGGATATTCTGACAAAGATGTGGGACTTATCGTTCAAGGCACTGTCGTATGTTCAAACGACTCGAGCATACCTGAAGCTCAGCTGAACTACCCGTCTTTTTCCATCAAACTTGAATCTACCCCGAAAACTTACACTAGAACAGTCACAAATGTTGGCGAGGCTAACTCCGTTTACACCCTTAACGTCTTGGCACCATATGGGGTTGATATTCAGGTAAAACCTGATAAAATTAGTTTCACAGAGGTGAACCAAAAGGCGACATACTCAGTAACATTTAGTAAAAAGGGAAATCCAAGTGCAACTTTTACTCAGGGATACCTGGATTGGATGGCTGAAGGGTACAATGTTCGCAGCCCGATTGCTATCATTTTTGAATGAGATAGAAGAAAAAGCTACTGCTGCGACTCGACCATGGTTTGCTCTTTTTTTTTTCTAATAATTATGCTGGTTCGAATCTGATTAGGATTGTTACACTAAGGAAACATGTATTCTTAAATTCTTAATTCACTGATTCCTGATAATTCATGTTGAGGCACTTACATTTTATAGAAAAATTTTCCATTAGGTGTTCAATCTATCACATCAAAGATTTGGTGCCTTGATTATAAGTTATATAATTGCCAAGTCTTAAAACATTAGGAACCAGCTTCGTTTCACTAATAATGGTTTATTGTAGTTTTTTTTATTTGCTTTTACATATGACAGCCACACCAGTTTCGACACAGACATGTTTTCTATGCCGGATCCGGCACTCAACCCTCGGGCACGGCTGAGAAAGATAATGTTAATACCAGTTTTTCGATTGAATAAGATAATTATCCTTAATTGATTATTTTACTTTATTGACGAGCTTATTAAATGTTATTGCAATGTTATATTTCTTTTATTTTATTTTTAAATTTTGCCTCATTTATGTTTATATTGAAAGGAAAGAAAAATTCTCAACTCATCCCGGATGTGATTCGAACCTGGGATCATTAGAGTTCACAACTTCCGCCTTAACCAGTTCGCCAAAACTTCAACTACAAGGGTAAATTTATATTTCTTTTATTAGATGACCTTTACAATTTAAATACTAATTTATATTATTTTCTATTTTCATTCTAAAAAACAAATTTCTTATATTTATCTTAATCTCTACTTTTCAATTACACATTTTTTTAAGTAAATGCTAACCAGTCACTTATATAATTGGGCAATCAAGTTAAATACTACTACAATTGAAATTTTAATTAACATTTTTACTGTTTCCATTCCAACATATTCTTTTCATATTCCTCTTTTATCTGTCTACTAATTACTCATTAATCAAATGCTTTCATCTACTTCACTAACTTGTTACCGTGTCTCCACACCAATGTTCAAATTTAGAACAGGTCCGTGTGTTCAAAATTTTTGAACTTACCGTACTAAACACCTGATCCGTATCCGTGTCTGATACTTTTAAACGGTTCCATGTAACATAGGTTGTTACTAATAAAAATTAATAAACTTTAGGTCATTATGCATAGTAGCAGAAGAAGCCAGTCATATTAAAGACAAGTCTAGATTGCTTTCACATGCTGTTTTTCAAACAAGTTTCATTTTCAAACTGTTAATCTCGGAAAATTTCGGAAACAAATAACAAACAGATAATAATTAATTAATCTTAAAGTCAAAATCTTTTGTAAATACCAAAATATAATGTTTTATAAAAAAATTTGTAAATGAAGATTTGCAACACAATTGTGACAGCAATCAATAAAAATGCAAAAAAATGTATCCTTAAAGAAAAAGTAATTTCCTTATATTTCCGTAGATAAAGCTTTTCCGTTCTTCAAATTTGCATATTAATTATTAACTTCGAATTTTGACAACCTTTGGTCTATGTTTTGACCCTAGCTTTACTAAATTCTACTGCCAATCAATTGATCACAATGAAGAAGCTTCCATTTTGACAAATTGGACGATAATTCAAGAGTTTGCTTCATTATTGTACTTAAATGGGCCCAATATCAATCACACACAAGTTGAGATTGCTGAAATCAGTTAACCAATCACAAAAGGGATAAATCAACAAATTAATAAATGAAGCTAAACAATGAATTTATTGGGTTGGCATGAATTCCGTTTGATGTGACTGCAGATAGTTTCAGTTACATCTTCAGTAACTTAAAACAATAGTAATAAAATAATATTATTCAAACCATTATAAAATTTTACATGCTGTAATAGATTATCTTTTGTGTGAGAACCCAAATATTTAAAATTTTTTTGCTATACGAGATTAAAGTAGTTTGAACCATTCAGATACACTCAACATTTGATGATTTCGTACCAATATGACTTTAATCCACTAAAAATTTTATGATTTAAGTTGTTGTCAGTTTACAAGTTGTATTAATGAGGCAATAATTATTTTACCAAAAAAAATAAAATCTATTCTATATATTTTAAAGTAGCATTCCCCTCACCAAATTAAAAAACCTAAAAATCAACATAGTGTAAAATCTTTGATTACACGAATATCAAAAAATTCTAATTTCAGTTGAAAAGCAATGAATTAACAAATGTATAAAAGGAAAGGGAATTAAATGGACCGCACATTCATATGCGTCGGTCATCATTTCGTGTTTTACTCATTAGTTGTCATCATTATGATAACAAAAAATATAAACGTTACATTTGTGGATCTTATAAAACGACAAGTCAATTTCTTTCCTGGTAAACTCAATTATAATTGCAAGGAGATATCCAAATCCAGCAGATAAGCACTACATTAAGCATTATCAAAACAGAAAAAATTCTGACCAATGCAACCATCTTTTCCTGCACAATTATGTCTGTTACTCTTGACTAAGTACCACATCTGACTTCACAAGCTTCAAAAATCCTATCTTTAAATCACTCACAGGCCATTGCTTCCTCTTCCAACTTTCAAAAAAATGGAAAACAACCCCTTCTTGTGTATCCTCTTGCTCTTCTTCATCGCCTTATTCGCCATCTCCGAGGCATCTGTAGCGAAAGACGAGAGCCAGTTAGAGACTTACATTGTTCTGTTGCAAAAACCAGAAGGCAAAGTTTTCCCAGAATTGGAGAGTTGGTATCAGTCATTTTTGCCTGCCAATGCCTTTAGCTCAGCGGAGTTGCTTCATTCTTACCGCCATGTGGTTACTGGTTTCGCTGCAAAACTCACAACAAAACAAGCTAAGGCAATGCAAATGAGAGAAGAGATTGTTTTTGCCCGCCCACAAAGGATGGTTCCTTTTCACACGACACGCACTCCTTCATTCCTCGGTCTACAGCAGGATTTCGGGTTTTGGAAAGGTTCCGATTATGGCAAGGGAGTGATTATTGGACTAATTGACAGCGGTATAACGCCAACACATCCTTCCTTTAGCGACCAAGGAATGCCATCTCCCCCTACCAGATGGAAAGGCAAATGCGAGCTGAAGGGCACTTCTTGCAACAACAAACTCATCGGTGCAAGAAACTTCGCTACAGATAGTAGCGACGTGTTGGACAAGTTAGGCCACGGGACCCACACGGCTAGCACTGCCGCTGGGAGTGCTCTGCCCGGGGCTAGCTACTTCGGTCAGTACAACGGCACTGCCATTGGGACTGCCCCTTTGTCGCACCTTGCGATGTACAAAGTTTCGGGCAGAGGAACCGAAGCTGGTGAAAGCGAGATTTTGGCTGCAATGGACGCCGCAATTGAAGATGGCGTTGATGTGCTTTCCTTGTCTCTTGGCCTAGGCTCTCAACCGTTTTACGAAGATGTTATTGCCATTGGCGCATTTGCCGCAACTCGAAAAGGGATACTAGTGAGTTGCTCAGCAGGAAATGCTGGCCCTAGAAACGCGTCTTTGACTAACGAGGCCCCGTGGATCTTAACTGTTGGAGCAAGTACGGTAGACAGAGCTATAAGAGCAACCGTTTTACTTGGAAATAATAGCGAGTTAAACGGTGAATCTCTTTTTCAACCGAAAGATTTTCCTTCCACATTGCTACCACTTGTTTATGCCGGTTCGAGTGCTAATGCATCGAGTAAGTTTTGTGATGGAGGGTCGTTGAAAAACGTGGATGTCAAAGGCAAGATAGTGTTGTGCGAGAGCGAGGGGGGCTTTGGGACGGTTTTTAAGGGCCAAGAAGTGAAAGACAATGGCGGAGCTGGTATGATTGTAATGAATGATCAATTACCAGGTTTTATTACAAAGCCGAGTTTACATGTGATTCCCGCTTCACATGTGAGTTATGTCGTTGGTACGCAGATCAAAGACTACATCAACTCGACATCTTCGCCAACCGCCACAATCCTGTTTAAAGGAACTGTGGTTGGCGTGAAAGATGCTCCCCATGTTGCTTCATTTTCTTCTAGAGGTCCAAACAGAGCAAGTCCCGGAATCCTGAAACCTGACATTATAGGCCCCGGAGTTAACATTTTAGCGGCTTTTCCTGTTTCAGTAGACAATACTACGAATAGGTTTGATGTAAAATCAGGAACCTCAATGTCTTGTCCTCACCTTAGTGCTATTGCTGCTCTGCTGAAAAGTTCCCACCCTGATTGGTCGCCTGCTGCGATAAAATCTGCCATTATGACAACTGCCTATTCGGAAAACCTCGAAGGAAATCGTATTTCTGATCAGCAGTTTGTTCCTGCTACTGTTTTTGGCATGGGTTCAGGCCATGTGGATCCGTCCAAAGCAAATGATCCGGGACTTGTTTACGATATTGAGCCCGATGATTATGTCCCATATTTATGTGGTCTTGGTTATTCTGACAAAAATGTAGGAGTTATTGTACAGCGGGCTGTTAGGTGCTCTGATAATTCGAGCATTCCTGAAGCCGAATTGAATTACCCCTCGTTTTCGGTCAAACTGGGGTCAACTCCACAAACATACACGAGAACATTGACAAATTATGGCAAGCCTAATTCGGCTTACACGGTCAAGATATCTGCACCACAAGGTGCGAGTGTTGCGGTAACACCTGAAAAGATTAGTTTCAATGAGGTAAAAGAGAAAGTCAAGTACTCGGTAACGTTTAGCAAGACCGAGAACGGGAACGGAGATTTTGGAGAGGGATACATAACTTGGGAAGGAGAAGGATATAGTGTTAGGAGTCCAATTGCTGTCATTTATGGATGAAATAATCAGCACATATAAATGAGGTGCTATTGTTAGAATAATTTTGTTGTACTGCTGGACT
>CAOJBI013587810.1:0-13521 GCA_948277035.1 Euphorbia corollata
TTCAGACCTAACAAGGTATTCACAAGATTAAAACATTTAGATGGTTATTATATTAGTACCTGTAATAAGTAAATTCAATATGATGAAAAAAAATAATTTTGAAACATCTTGAAAAGTTTGTTATTCTGTTGTAATGCATTACAAAGAACAATTTTGTCAGCATAAAAATTAGGTGTTGTCATGAATTCCAGAAAAACCTATGGAAGGTCAAAGTCAAACCCATGGTCATTCATCCATCACACATCTTCCTCAACAAATGTCGGGATGAAGTCCATTAGTCCCATCGCCTGAAATGGTTGACTCGAACTTGGTTCTGCAATGCCAAAACCACAAGGATATCAGTAACCTGATCATTAGCGTTCTCTGTAAATTCATAGTCCCGAAGCTTTCCCTCTCAATCATTTCCCCTCCAGAAGGCATATGTATTTCTCCTTCGGACTTTGAACATATGGGCGAGCAATATAGGCAGATTAGTCCTGCTGGTAATCTCTCACTCCTGAAGCTCAAGCTAGAGTCAACTATTGTATTCACCAACTGGGAATTTCGATTGATCCAAGTGGTGAATTTGTAGCCACTAAACAACCTGTCAAGCCAAGAACTAGCTAGGGAATAGTAAATAGAAGCAAGCATTTTTATTTTCTATTGATAGGTTTGGAAACATATACTTACAACATATGCATATCAGACTGAATTAGTATTGGATCTAGTTGAGGTTGTGATAAAAGTTCTGAGACACTTCATGATAAGTTGGGTAAACAAAACTGAATATTATACATTTTAGAAGTCCGTTACCTGAGTAATTGGATATGACAAAAAAATATTTTTGGTGCGGCCGACTCATTATGGCTTTCAAATCATTAAAAAGATTTAACATTTATGTACTTTGAAAATTTATTGTACGTACTTGAAGAGTTAAATCTTTTCTGTTTTGTTGAATCTTTTCTGTTCTTTGCTATGGCTACTAAATTATGTTGTCATCTTCAATATGGACATGTTACTTAATCATGAATATGTGGTCTTATTGCTTAATTTGTATATAAACAACTTGAAAAAAAAAGTTACAGCCAATATACAACAAAAATGACGCAAAAAATTCAACAAAACTCAAGCTAAAAAAACATTCTGAAGTAGTTTTCTTCACAGCCTAAAAGGTTAGGTAGTGCAAAACATTGCATCTCTTTGGCAATTCAAACACAATTCAAGTGCAAGTACATCACGCCATTAAATATGGTATTCCAACTTAGTCAATCCAACAACACCACCGTTCAACCAAAGAAACAGTAATAGATCAATTCATAGTATTGCAATTTCGATTATCTTTTTTTAAATAACCACATATATTCCCAATTTGATTCCCAAAAAATGTAAAGGCAAAGGTTAACTAACTAAATCTCTTATAAGCATTTTATCGAACAAGTGGTATGCATTTCAATTTCACCAAAACAGATAGCTTGTTTGCTTCAGTTTTAATAAAGAAACACAAAAAACATGTTATTTACTACTAAAGTATCTACCATCTTTCAAGAAAAATCACAATCAAGCTTACAAATTAGCATCGAAAAGATAATAGAGAAAGAAAATAAGTTCTCATTCAATATATGTTCTAATAACAAAATTCCAGGTTACATCGATGATCTAGCAATACCAATTGAATAATTGGCGGCATACGATGATCTAGAATTTCAAAAAACCGTATTCCAGGAAATATCCGATTTTCCAATTTGAACAAAAATCGAAAAAAATCTAAATTTAATCAACCTAGGTAAATAGCCTCGCGGCTAATTACCTTTGGAGCCCACTAGACCCTAGCTTCCATAGATTTAGGGGGTTTCACCCAACCTAGGTAATTAGCCCGCGGACAAATTACCTATCTACAGTCTAACCCTAGCTTCCCTAATTTTCAAGGATTTTGGGCCATGAAGGTAATTAGCTCGTAGGCTAATTATCTCATTGCTATAAGAGGAAGTGCTCCAATTTCCATTTTCTCAACTTTTGATTCCCGACTTTTCCTAGAGTAAAGTTAATAAATATTTGCCTCTAAACATGTTCAAACTCAGTCCTGTTAAGATATACTCGATTTCAATTTACTCAAGCCTCGATTTGAATCAATTTCATCAATAAACTTCGATTTTAACTCGTGAAATCTTGATAAAAGTCATTTTTCTCAAGATTATAGCCATAACTCAACCATAAACATCTCTAAAACCCAAGTTTATAGCTATAAACTCTTTTCTTTTAATTTTCATCAAACTTTCAATCACTTTAACGACAATTTTGATCCTGAACCGGCTTTCATGTTATCATGGACAAATGAAAAGGTAACTGAGGGTAATTGGCTTTTAGCCCACTTTTCAATCTCGTTACTGTTTCATATTACATATCATATTATGGTAAAGAGCCGATTGGAGCTGTTTTACCATAATTTTATATAAAATGCATTAATATGTTTAAATGAGTTTATAGGTGAAGATTGGGTTCCCGAAATAAGGGGAAACTATACCCGAGTTATTATGAGAAATTGCAAGTAACGTCGTTAATCTATCGAATTTTCTATTGCAATTTATTGTTTTATTAAACCTTCATAATGTCGAAATTATCATTTAAATCATAATTCTCAACTTTTCGAACAAAATTAGAAACTATTATATCCAAACTTAGAATCTCTCTTTTTCGAGGTATAAAAATCTTATCATGGATTAGTATACCACAATTTCCAGTGAAGCTGAACTGGGTGGCGACTCTTTTTTATAAAATAAAGTATTAATTTTGTTTTATTATTATATTTGATTTATAGGAAAATCGAATTAAAAACGAATTTTCTTAATTTTGTCATATTTTGAATTCAAGAAATAAAATATATGTTTCTTTAATAAGTTTACGTGAAAACTTCTAAAAAGGTAAAAGTTTTCATAATCAATGAAATGGATGAACTTGTGCCCCACATGATTTACACCCCGTAAAAAGTCTTTCAACTAAAAAAGACCGCCTTCTCTTAGCGGCTTCAAGGACGGCAAGGTTGAGGATGATGATTGAAATTGGGATGGTTTAGGAATAAGGATTAAGATTGAAATTTGTTTCCATTTTCACTTAATAAAAAGAATGAGATTCTTAATTTTGGGCTTGGCAAAATTATTGATTTATAAAATCCAAATTCTATAACAAAATCTGGCCAAAAAGAAAAAACCGTAATTTTTATAAGTTGGGTCGGGCTTGAGGCGAGTTGATGGAGTGAAGTCTTGTATTCGTCCTATAAAATACTATATAAAGAGATTACAACCCAAATTTCCATTTCCCAATCACAATTTCTTCCGCCGCCATCTAATATTCATCCACTTCCTGTTCTTTTCTATTTCTTCACTAAAACCTTTTAGATCCTCTGAATCTGTTCCATAAATATTCTCTTCAAGATTTCGTGTAGTCCTACTGATTCACCCTTCCAAGATCAAATCTAAATTACTATTGATTTTGTTTGAGTTATAAGGTGTGAAGATTTTTATTGTCCTTTACTTTTCTTGTCTGTCCCATTTATTGTCGTTGCCTATCCCAGTTAATTGTAAGTCTCTATTTTCAAGATTAATTTAGCTCTGTTGTCACTTTAATTTTTAATGTTTAGCTATCTGAAATAGTTATATATTCAAGTAAAAATGACATTATATAAGCATATTTAACATAATTTCTCTATTCTTGGAGAGGGATAAGGAGAGATGAAGGATCAAAGGAGAAGAAAGATCTTACAAATGTTAATTCTCCAAATTTACCCAAAAAAAGGATGCCAAAAAGGTATTAATTAATTCTCAATTTTTTCTTGCTTTTTAACCTAATAAAGAATAAGGAGAAATCTAATTAACAGATCTTAAATATTCTATTTATTATTAGACAGATGTTTGAATATATTTGTCATGATTTAAATCAGGACAATTTGAAATTTATACCGGGATGAAAACTAATACCAATTATATGGTATAGATCTAGCTAAGATACTTAAGATCTTAAAGGAAAAATATGTTTATCTTGTTTTTTATTTGCATTTAATTAATTAATGGAATGTGTTTGCAGATTTTCATAGAGGAATTCAAAGAAAATCTATCATGGTTTCGTTAAGACTGCATAATGTCGCCGGCGAGTATTTCCTTATCAAACTTCAGACCTAACAAGGTATTCAAAATATCAAAACATTTAGATGGTTATTAGGTTAGTACCTTTTATAAGTAAATTCAACATGATGAAAAATTTTGTTTGAAACATCTTGAAAAGTTTGTTATTCTGTTATGATGCAATACAAAGAACAGTTTTGTCAGCATAAAGTGCTAAATCTGTATAAATTGTTTCCTTTCGTTGTTCTTGCTGTGGAATTTGCTTCTACTAGCAACCAAGTGCCTTCTTCTAGTAAATATACACGCAAACCATTGCCTGATAACTAACCGGCTTTCTAAGAGAGCTGTTGCATTTTTCTTAAAGGGCATGGTATAAAAAGTTTTAATAATTCCTATTTGCATGAAATGATTGACTAGAACTTCAATTTGATGTTTCTGATTTCACATCCTCTTTCATGTGTTTGCTCAATGACTTTCATAGTCCTAGATTTTTTTTTTTGTTTAAGACACCATGTGCCCATAATTTCTTCCTGAAATGCCGCACTAGAATCCCTTGTCAAGTTGCCAACCAGACTTGTATCAATGTGGCGTTTGTTTCAGTTATTCGTATGGGAAAGCTGTTGTGGGTACCATTGGTTCAGGTCATGGTTGAACTAGTAGCAATCGCCATGTTAACACTCAACACCAACCGCAATACCTTATCTCTACAGTATTCTGAAAAGAATACTAGGAAAGAAGAAAAGATGAACAAATGTAGCACACAAACTACACTAACTTGCCATTCATTTATAAGCAAGCAGAAGAGACGAAAAATAGTTGGACAAATATTATTTTGCAGAAAACACGGGATTTATAAAGGTAACTATGAGCTATAATGATAAGTTACAAACTTATAAACCATGTATAAAATTGCAGTTTCAGAATCTAGCTGGGCCGCAATCATTTTTGGAAGGTGATTAAGGGATTCTTACTGGGAAATAGGAATTTGGTTCATCCAAGAGGTAAATTTGTAGCTACTCAACAACATGTCGAGCCAAGAACCGGTGAATCGTAAATAGAAAGATGTTCACTTTTCTTTTCTATTGACAGGTTTGGAATCATATACTTGCAACATATGCATATTCATATCTAACCGATTTATTGGATTTGGTTGAGATTGAAACAAAATTATTTTTTTATTTTCAATTGACAGGTTTGAATCATATACTTACGACATATGCACATTTGACCATTTTATTGGATTTGGTTGAGATTGTAACAAAAGTTTTGACACTTTATGATAAGTTTGGAATGCCTCGAGAAATTGAATATTAAACATTGTAGATGTCTATTGCTTGAGTAATTGGAATGCGTATGCATACGTTTTAAATTAGTAGCGTTTAGAATGAAGGTTTTTAATTGTTCATACCTAGACATCATGGCACACTGTGAATGGGATGGAATTGTATTTAGTAATAAAATTTCAGCTCCATATAATATAAGAAAATATATTAATTAAACAAATATATAATTGTGCATTTTTTATTTATATTTCTAACATAACATTAGGTTTTCCAAATGTAAATTTGTTTTTAAAGGTTTAGATGTTCAATTTAATTAGTGTTTGTAGTTGAATTTCGTATGCAATTTTTTCAACAAATTATAATATATAAACATAAGCATTTATTTAATCATATAAAATACGATTCTTTATAAGAAAAAAATATTTTCTAGGCTTACGGGTTGGGTTTAGGATTTGATTATTTAAAAGGCTTGCGCCAGCTCAAGCCCAACTTAAATTTTTTGGATAATTAAGAAAAATTTAAAAAAAAAAAAAAAAAAACTAGCTAATTGTATTGCTTTTATAAAAGGGAAGTATTATTAACTATTAAACAAAAATTAAATTTTTGTTTTTAACTTTTTTATGTTGACTTTTTTCTCTTGTAACTACCTTTCCTTCCTACTTAATTTGAATTTCGTAACTTCAAACATCCATATCTTACAAAAAGTTGATTTTTTCGAATTGAATCTTCAAAATACTTTGATCGTCTTAATTTTATCCTTAAAATGACATATATTTCAAATTTTTCGAAATAATGTATCGTGATCTTATATAATTGTTATATAAGACTTGTTATCTACTACCTTTTTCATGAAGGCGTTACACATGGAATAAGAGTTATATAATGTATATATATAGTTTTTTCACCTTTATGTTCATTAAAGTACTGAATATCCCAAAAAAAAAAGTCATGACATATATGAAGACCATAAACTTGTCTTATACATGATATAATAGTAGTATAATGTATTTATATAGTATATTCCCCTTTTATGTTTACAACAGAACTTGCTTACTAGAATAAAAAATTCATCGTAGTCTTATACATAGTATAATAGTGGTATAATACCAGTTCTTTAATATCTTTTCATGAAGGTATTACACAAGGTATAAGAGTGGTATAATGTATTTATATTGTCTTTTTTGTCCTTTATGTTCACAACAGTATTGAAATTCCCATAAAAATCATGGCATGAAGACCTTAAACTTGGTATGAAAGCTATACATGGTATAATTGTGGTATAATGTATGATATAGTAAATTCCCTCTTTATGTTTACAACAGAACTCACTATCTAATAAAACACCATGACATGAAGGTCTTATACCTTGTATAAGTGTGGCGTCACATGTTCAATCAATGCTTGACTTGAAACAAAGGCATTATACTTGTATAAGAGTGGTATAAGGTCTTTGTTTCAAGTCAAGCATTTCATCGAACATGTTGTAGGCATATACAAACAAATATAATCATGCATACCATTAAATAAGTTTAATGCCCTCTATTCAAAAAGTATTGGTGGGGTCTATATATCCATAATACATTATTTGTATATAAACAACTTAAAAAAAAGTTGCAGCCATATACAACAAAAATGACAAAAAATTCAACAAAAATGAAGCTAAACAAACAATTCTGAAGTAGCTTTCTTCATAGCCTAAATGGCAAGGTAGTCCAACACATTGCATCTCTTTGGCAATTTAAAAACAATTTATGTGCAAGTACATCATTCCATTAAATATGGTATTCCAACTTATTCAATCCAACAACACCATCATTGAACCAAAGAAACAATAATAGATCAACTCATAGTACTATAATTTTGTTTACCTTTTTTAATTAAGAACTTATTTTCCCTATTAGATTCCCTAGAAAGGTAAAACGCAAAGTTTCCAACTAACTATATCTCTTAAAAGCATTTTACAGAACAAGTGGCATGCATTTCAACTTCAGTAAACATATAGCTTGTTTGCTTCAGCTTTATCAAAGAAACACAAAAAACATACTATTTACAACTAAAATATGTGTCATCATTCAAGCAAAATCACAATCAAGCTTACAAATTAGCATTAAAAAGATAATGGAGAAGAGAAAATAAGTTCTCATTCAATAATTGATCTAATAATAAAATTTTAGGTTACATCGATGATCTAGCTATACTGATTGAATAATTGGTAGCGCACAATGCTGACAACGGAGAACAGCAATGCACGATGAAAAGGAGCAATTGTCAACGGCTTCAAGGATGGCAAGGTTGAGGATGATGATTGAAATTGGGATTTGTTTGAACAAGATGAGATCGATGGGAAAAGAATTGGAATGGTTTAGGAATAAGGATTCAAGATTAAAATTTGTTTCCCTTTTCACATAATAATAAGAATGAGATTATTAATTTTGAACTTTGCAAAATAATTGATTTGTAGAACCCAAATTCTATAACAAAAAAATAAAAAACCCTAATTTTTATAGGTTGGGTCAGGCTTGAGACAAGTTCATGGAGTGAATTCTCGTATTCAACCTATAACATACTATATAAAGAGGTTACAACCCTAATTTCCATTTCCCATTCACAATTTCTTCCGCCAGCATCTAATCATCATCCACTTCCTGTTCTTTTATATATCTCCACTAAAACCTTTTAGATCCTCTGAATCTCCTCCATAAATATTCTCTTCTTGATTTCGTGTAATTCTACTAATTCACCCTTCCAAGTTCAAATCTATATTAATACTGATTTTGTCTGAGTTGTAAGGTTTGAAGATTTTTGTTGTCCTTTTCTCTGCTTGTTTGTCCCCTTTATTGTCGTTGCCTATCCCTGTTATTTGTAAGTCTCTATTTTCAAGATTTAGCTCTGTTGTCACTTTAATTTTTAAGATTTAGCTATCTGAATCTTAAAAGGAGAAGATTAAAGGAGAAGATCAAAGGAGAGATGATGGATCAAAGGAGAAGATCAAAGATCTTACAAATGTTTATTCTCCAAATTTACCCAAAAAATAGGTTGCAAAAAAGGTATTTATTCTCAAATTTCTATTGCTTTTTAACTTAATTAAGAATAAGGAGAAATCTAATTAACAGATCTAAAATATTTTATTTATTATTAGAGAGATGTTTGAATATATTTGTTTGATTTATAAATCAAGATAATTTGAAATTTATACAAGGATGAAAACTAATACCAATTATATGGTATAGATCTAGCTAAGATGGTTAACTTCTTAAAGGACGAAAAATATGTTTATCTCGTTTTTTATTTGCATTTAATTAATTAATGGAATTCGTTTGCAGATTTTTATCGACAAATTCAAAGAAAATATATTATGGTTTTGTCGAGACTGCATAATGTCGCCGACGAGAATTCCCATATCAAGCTTCAGACCTAACAAGGTATTCACAAGATTTAAAACATTTAGATGGTTATCATATTAGTACCTTTTATTTGTAAATTCAATATGATGAAAAATTTTGTTTGAAACATCTTAAAAAATTTGTTTTTCTATTCTGATGTGTTTTGTCTGCGTAAAGCACTAAACCTGCATAATTTGTTTCCTTTTGCTGTTCTTACAGTGAAATTTGCTTCTACTAGCAACCAAGTACTTTCTTCTAGTAATTATATACGCAAACCATTGACTCATAACAAAACGACTTGCTAAAATAGCTGTTGCATTTTTCCTAATGGGCATGATATAAAAAGTTTAAATAATTCCTATTTGCATGAAACGATTGACTAGAACTTTGATGTTTCTGATTTCACATCCTCGTTCATGTGTTTACTCAATGACTTTCATAGTCCTCGATTTTTATTTTGTTTCAGACACCATGTGGCCATAATTTCTGCCTCAAATTCCGCTCTAGAATACCTTGTCAAATGGCCAGCCAGCCTCGTATCAATGCGGCTGTTGTTTCAGTTATTTGTATGGCAAAGCTATTGTGGGTACCATTGATAGAGGCGGGTCATGGTTGAACTAGTAGCAATCGCCATGTTAACACTCAACGCCAACCCCAATATCTTCTCTATAGTATTCTCAAAAGAATACTAGGAAAAAGAGAAAAGATGAACAAATATAGCACACAAACTACACTAACTTGCCATCCATTTATAAGCAAGCAGAAGGGACGAAAAATAGTTGGACAAATATTATTTTGGAAAAGAAACGGGCTCGATAATGGTAACTATGAGCTATAATGATAAGTTACAAACTTACAAACCATGTATAGAATGGAGGTTTCAGACTCTAGCAGGGCTGCCATCATTTTTGGAAGGTGATTAAGGGATTCTTACTAGGAAAGGGGAATTAATAAGATACGTTACACTTAGTAAGGGGCATTTTAGTATTTTCTCTTATTTGGGTATTAAAAACAAATGTGTACATTGTAATTCATTTAATTAGTTTTTCCCTTCTTCTTTGTAACCTCTGCAGAGCACTTTTTCCTCTCTTGTAATCTTGTTCTTTAATCAATAGATTCATATTCTTTCTCCTTCAATCACGTTTTTTATAGGTTATGTTGAGGGTATTAAAGGTTATAGGGTCTTCGATCTCAAAACTCAGGCAATAACTGTAACTAGAAATGTGGAATTCCATGAATGTTTGTTTCCTTATATTGAGCAGAATGAAGAACAGATAGATGATACCTCACCTAGTGTTTCGATGCAAAAGTCTAAGCAGTTATCTATAATCTACTACAAGGAAACATAATCAACCGAAATATCTACAGGATTATCATTGTTATCTAGCAAAACACAATAATGCTGATTTATATGAAGGTAACAAATGCCACCCTCTTTCTTCTGTAATTTCGTATGGGAAACTAAGTCAGTCTCAAGAATGTTTTTCTATATCTATTACTGCTGAGTGTGAACCTAAAAGTTACAAAGTATCCAAGGATGACATTAATTGGCAAAATGCTATGAATTCAGAAATAGAAGCTTTAAATAAAAATAAAACTTGGAACATTGTTTCTTTACAACCTGGGAAGGTTCCAATAGGTTGTAAATGGGTATATAAAATTAAAAGAAAAAGTGATGGAAGTATAGAGAGATATAAAGCAAGATTAGTTGTTAAAGGTTATACCCAACAACTTGGAATTGACTATTTGGAGACATTTTCTCCGGTGGCAAAGATAACAACTGTCAGAGTTATTCTAGCCTTGGCTGCCAAAAGTAATCGGTTTTTAGAACAATTAGATATAAATAATGTTTTTTTACATGGAGATTTGAGTGAAGAAATATACATGGATTTACCTCAAGGTATCACATCTGATATTCCTAATGCAGCTTGTAGACTAACTAAATCTTTATATGGCTTAAAACAAGCAAGTAGACAATGGAATTCAACTTTGACCTCTTCATTGATAAAGATTGGTTTTAATCAATCACAGGCAATTCATTAGACAGGATAAATCTATATTCATTGCTTTAGTTGTTTATGTAGATGATGTAATTTTGGCAAGCAATAGTCAGAAAGCTATTGATGATACAAAAACATATTTGCATAACTGCTTTAGTATTAAAGATTTAGGGAAGTTGAAATACGTTTTAGGGATTGAAGTTATGAGGTCTAAAAAAGGTATTCTTATATATCAGAGAAAATATGTCTTAGATTTATTGGATGAATATGGGTATTTGGACTGCAAGCCATGTGCTACACCTTTGAGTATGGATGATGTTGATCATTCTAAGTTTCCTGTACTCACAGATAACACTCACTATAGGAAACTAATAGGCAAACTATTGTATTTAACTAATACAAGACCTGATATTGCCTTTGCAGTTTAGCAACTGTCTCAATATTTAGAGACACCCCATGAAAGTCATTTAAATGCTACTAATAGAATATTGCGGTATCTAAAAGGAAAACCAGCACAGGGTTTGTTCTGTTCTTCTAATGCACACTACACCATAGATGATGTATTGCAACCAACGAAAAATGATGCTGAAAATGCTAAATCTGTTGCAGCAGGGTTTCTGCAACGCTTTTGCCAAAAAAAAGGGTTGAATTAAGTCGCCTTGCAATAGGTCATTCCCGCAACACTTTTGCCACTTTCTGCAAGACTAAGAAAATGGGTTGCAATAAGTACTTATTGCAACACATTTAGACGCAGATGCAACACCATTATATGTGTTGCTAAAAAGAATTCCCCGTTAAGGGTTAACGACTGTTAGTTTTTTCTGCAACATATTTTTCACTCCCGCAACACCTTTTTAATGACACTTATAATTGAATTTGCAACGCCTTTAGAGAAATTTGCAACATTTTTTAAATACACTTTATATCTCATTTGCAGCACATTTTTTTACTATTGCAACACCTTTTATATTAATGAATTATCTATAAATTAAAATTATTTATATAATGAATTAAAATTGAACATAAAACTCAAAAGTAGCTATATTGGTATAAATAATATAATCAATAATACATAATATTTAATTATATTCAAATTCAAAAGATAAGCTAAAAAAAATACAAAATAATATACAAACTAAAAGTCTAGACATCTTGAATGTTTCTAATCTATATTCTCATCCACCATTAATCTCCTACATCTCCATGTAGACTTCTCATTTTATAATCTTTTCCTCAAATGACACTAGTACAGAAATGCTCAATTGTATCGGTTTGACCAAAACCGATACAAATGCTAGATCAATTGTATCGGTTTGACCAAAACCGATACAAATGCTAGACCAATTGTATCGGTTTGACCAAAATGGATACAAATGATAGATCAATTGTATCGGCTCTGCCCAAACCGAAACAATTAATAGCTCAATTGTATCGGTCCTGCCAAAACCGATTGAATTGATATTTATAAATATTATCAATTTTTTTGCAATTCAATCGGTTGTATCAAAACCGATAGGAAAAATCTATCCATGAAAAAAAAAATTATGTAAGTATTTCCATCGATTTTCTAAAAACCGATGGAAATGCTCTAATTAATCATTTCTATCGGTTTTTAAAAGACCGATGGAAATGCTCTCACCCTTTCATATTTGCAAAGCCGATAAACCCTCCTTTTCCTTTATCAGTTTCGCCGCCGCTATCTACTTTCTAGTGCATCTCATCACCGTTCTTCACCACATCATTTGTTTTTCTCTTCTTCTACCCCTTTTTTCCTCGCGTTCTTTGCCCGCCTTCGACTTTAGTTTGGCCTTGACCTTCTGATTTCGCCACCGACCACCTGATTCTGATTTCTATGTCTTCTTCTCACCACCGTCACATCTCGGTCTCGTTGGCTCACCATTCCTGCAGGCTGCAATCTTCATCAATAACTATTAAGGTAAATGTTTTATCATTTAGGGTTTCGGCCCTGTGTTTTATCATTGTTCATAACCCTAACACTAATTTTCCCCCTTTCATGCGCAATCTTAGCCCATTCTCTCTTCACTCACCCAATTTTAGTTCAGCTTGAAATTCATCCCTCAGCCGATGATCCTCAAACTCGCCATGAATGGACTCTCCACTTGGTCTTCCAATTCTGCTACTTGATCTTCCTTTTCGCCTTCTCTCTCCTCTCAACTACGGCTGTTGTTTTCACCGTTGCTTCTCTTTACACATCAAAGCCCGTGTCTTTCTCCAATACTATTTCTGCTATCCCGAAGGTTTTCAAGCGATTATTCATTACATTTCTCTGGGTTAGTTTAATGATGGTACTGTACAATGCTGTGTTTCTTATATTCCTAGTTTTTTTTGTTATTGCAATTGATACCGATGATTCCCTTTTAGCTTTTGTGTCATTGATGGTCATTATGCTGCTATTTTTGGTTGTTCATGTGTATATAACTGCTCTATGGCATTTGGCTAGTGTGGTTTCTGTGCTTGAACCCATTTATGGGCTTGCAGCAATGAAGAAAAGCTATGAGTTGCTTAAGGGAAGGACAGGAATGGCATTTGTGGTTTTTTTGCTATTTAGGGATTTGTGGGTTAATTGCAGGGACTTTTTTTGTTTCTGTCAGGGCCTGCGCTGTTGATTGATGTTCCTAGGCATTCCAATATTACTGGTATGTGCTTCTTTATCCTGCTAGAAGGAAGAGTTGTGTATGGAAATTTTAGCTGATTAACTTTAACTCCGGAGTTAGTTGGTTTGAGATTACTTCTAGGTCTG
>CAOJBI013589953.1:0-18488 GCA_948277035.1 Euphorbia corollata
TAAACATTTCTAACCTGATTTGGAAATATACCAAGTATAGAATAAATAGGTTTATGAGTTAACTATTATTTAGGCCCCATTTATTTGAGAAAATATTGTTAAACAACACAAGTGTGAAAGTGTGAATTTGGATACATTACATTCGAAATCCAAGATCAGTTACTCGGCAACTGGAACAGCACTTCAAATCATAAAGCTTTATACGATTAAAATGACATGAAAACCAAGCTCGGGAAGGAATTACATTGAGAGAAAGAGAGCAGTACCGCCCTAATTTAGGCTGACAGTGATTTCATAAATACATTTGATTACTAAAAACCAAAGCATGCAGTTTCTTAAAAACAGTTTCCGCAGAAGAAAAGTCAATATCAAAACCATAACTCTGTCCTCCATACTGTACATAAAGGTAACCTTTAGGGGAAGGTGGTGGCGGCAAAATCTGGGAGAGCAGTGGAAAACTCGGATTTGGAGGCAAAGGCTGTTCTTTCCCCTTCAAAGAGTAATATACATCAGCAAGAAGCACCCAAACCAGATCTGGGTCAATAGATGCAAGTCCTTGTAATGCATTAATAGATGCATCTTGAAGACCTGAAACACCACTACACGCTATGCCAACGACTACACCGGTAACCTTCTTAAGGACAGCTTCCAGCGATGAAGCGCTCCTTCTGTTTCGGGATAAATCAGCTATCATGTTCAGCACTGCAACCTGAACTTTCATGTTTGTTACTTCAGCCAATGATTCCTCTGAAGAGGTGCTTCTGTATGAAAGTCGTAAAGGCATCCTTTCGTCTTTTGGGAAGGTTTTCTTCTGAAATGGACAGGTTGAGAGAAGTTTCCAGAAATGTGACCCATCAGTTTGGAACCGTCGGGAAAAGAAATCCCCTCCACAAATTTGCACTACGTTGGCTACGACATAAACACATCTCCTTACAGCCTGAAGTATACATATCAATTACAACAATGATAATTAGCTTCATCATGAGCATCCTGTAAAAATATTGATCATAAATAGAATCTTCACTTCCATTCCTGTCAAATCAGAAATCATAAAATGAAATTGAGCCGAAATATGTACCACTGGGATTTTGTTTCTAACACAAGCGAGTAGGAAAGGCCATAATTTATTCATTGCTGGAAGCAACCTGTTTTCATCGGCTCCTTCTTCAGCAACATCCATCATGTCTTGAAGCTGATACAACGAATATGAACGAACCACCTCATCAATTTTCTCTCTAGTTTCCTTCTCATGCCTATAAGCTTCTTCCACTTTGTCCAATGCTCTAATACCGTCCTAGAAAGAAATTTCGTAGCAACGCAACAGTCGGAGATCGATAATAAAATTTATTTTAAATACTTGATGCAACTTAAAACTACCAAGACTAATAAAGCAAGAATCATTAGTACAGTGCGCTAACCATCCTGTACGTTCCGTCAAAGAAGACAGAACAAACAGGATACTAACAATGAGAAACCTTTTCGGCACTTAAAAAGGCACAATAGGTAATAACCAATATAAGCTTTACATACACCGACTTGAAGAATGCTAGTATAATGCAGATATACCTCAACTATATCCAAGGCTATCAAGCATACTTCTTGCTTCATTGATGCTAGCAGTGGGGTTGCGGCTGTCAAACATGAACTGGCGATAGATCCAACAGTTCTTCTGTATCTTCTTGAATCATTCAACTTGAAAACCATGTTCTCCCATTGATCTACATGTAGCAAACGATCACTTAAAAAATGCACAAAAATAATCCATCCTCCACAATATGTAAACAGAGATACCAAAGGTTCAAATTCGGGAGTGTAAGGGCAAATCACATCAATTAACAACATTTCAAAGACGGCTTAAAACTAAAAGGCGTAGCTGCTTCTTAATGTCATACACTCTACGTCTGGAGGATTTGTGAATCCCTCCTATATATGATTGAGGAGACTTTACACAAGGTGGATGATAAATACTTTATACTACTAAAGAGTACATGGCCAGAAGCAACTGAATCTTAAATGAAACAAGGTATACACCAGAAAAGATGAGCGAAATAACTATTAGTCAATGATTCTAAGACTTATACAAACTAAGTGATTTGAGCATAAGTCGCCAGCCGAGAGAAGGCTCAAAGTGAAGCCAAGGAGATCCGGAAAATCAAACATATGCTTATTGCTAGACTGTGCTTTACTACAATATCTACGAAATAACTTAATCCGGCTTCATGCAAATGTATTATCTAGGAAAAGATATTATTTCGGGAAGAATAAGGAATTAATTTCTTCGATCATAAATATAAAATGTCCTCATAATACTATATATGTGCAATTTAAGCACACAGGAAAAATTTCCTTCGGCATATATTTAGAAAACTTATCAGTATTGCTGAGTTCTGCTTAATTCTAATACAGATATAGCACCTATACATCTTTCCACATGACAAGAAATTGCAAAAAATTGATGCACAGAAAAACTGAATTAAAACTTAATATTTCAATCCTAACTGTATGTAATGAAATGCAACAAACTAGGAACGCAGGTAAATACCTAATTCTAGCGGGGACTTGTCATTTTGATTTTGATAATTTGATGGTGATCCTTCATGGGATTCCTCTATAAATTCGATTTCCACTCGGGACTTGACATTCATAAGATATAATTCTGCGCTGCTGGGTAGAGAAGAAGCCTCACGTTTCAATGCATTAGCAATTTCACCGACAGCCTGAAGACCACAGAATCATCAATTAAAAGTTGTGGCTATCTACTAGCAACAATGTAATTAACGTGGAATGACAAGAATTCCATATCTCTACTTTACGTCAAGGACAATGATTGCAAAATTACACAATCTTTGAATTAGGTTATTTGAGTTCCTCGAAAACTACAAATTCATTTCAACTTTCAACTATCTGATTGACTTGAACCAACTAAGAAATGAAATTCCTTTGTTTACGTCAGCTCCTCTTTTAAGAATTTGAGACAAACCCCAAATTACAATACTATCAAGTAACAAATTACTTTCAAGAAGACTTTCATCACTGTGAAAAAGTTTTCATCACTGAAAAAGTTATGTCACCAACCATGATGCAACAACTTGACACGCATAGATATCTGGTGAAAGTACAGATTTCTTAAGTCAGATTTCACTCTGGCCATTGCTGTCCACCTTCAAAACTTCCAATGTCTATTCTTCATGAGGCTTCATGAGTGATCCATTAGGTGCAACTTATACATCCAATATAGAGTGATAAAAGGCAAACAGAAAAATAAGACCGTTCAGACATGTATGATCTATTTAATGGGCCAGAAAGTATTGAAACTTGTGAGCATGTGAAATGTGAGGCATGATACAGATTTTAGTAGCAAGTGAGTTCTTTCTCCATTTCTTCACCAACTGATGAACTGAATCAAGTATCACCGTTAGCTATAACAAAAGTTAAATTTCTAACATAGTTATTATGTAATGAAAATGAGGCCATTGCAGTCTTGACAGTAGTGCCATTCCATTGCTTCAAGCTCAGCAACTAAGACAACTGAATATTCAGATCTGTTTACTGGTAATCGTTAATTGTGTTTTCCATGGACCACGAAAGGAAAACTAAGCTTTGAGACATCATTAGTCATTGCTTAATAAGTGAAGCAAAACATGTTTGCAGATAGTAACTTCAAATGCAGAGCAACCAAATATACAGAACAAAATGATTGTGGAAAACAATAATATAGTGACCTTCAAAAAGGGAATAGTTAACTCTGGATGCTGATGCCTGCTAAGGATCTCCAGTTCTTGAGAAACAGAGCGCATCTGTATTATGCAAAAGTTATCGCGAACATTACAAGTCAATTATATGAGTCAAAACAAGAAACAGACCATAAATATTGGAGAATCAATAAAGGAACACTAGTATCAACACTAAAAATTATATCATAAATATTGGTGAATCAATAAAGGAACATGAGTGTCATTATATGAACAAACCAGCTCCCACAAAGCCATACCGGTTCCTCCAATAGAGGCAGTATTTTATTAGCCACCCCAATATAAGAAAGCATGGAAGCAAGGACACTAGGCACATGAGGATTAAGATCCAAATGACGTAATTGACGACATATTGAATCAATGACATAATCTGCATTTGCCAAGACCAATTGCCCAACCTACAGGAAATAAAAATAGAGGGTCATGCATGATGAAATCTAATTGCAGGTAGGATTTTGTAATACAAGCTTACTGTTGAATAGCCGCAAGCACTAGCAAGAACATGTAAAACATCATCAGATGCACTTCTAACATGGGAATTTGAGCATATAAGACTCTCAAGCAACAAGTACAGAGATGAGTGAAGTAATCCACTAGAAGTGAAACTTTCCCCAAGACACAGAGAAGAAATTCCTATTCCGTCAATAATAACCTGAATGAGAAAATAAAAGGTAAAATCCTCATGACGTAACATCTTATGGAGAATAACAACTAATAGACACAAGATTGATGAATTCAGTCCACTTTGAAACGAAAAGTACCTGGTGTAGAAAAGCAGTATCATGAAAGAAGTGCAAAGTGATTTGTTCAGCCTCGCTGTCTACATAAAAAGGTCTGTATTCTATGGGAAGGTCCCAGACTTCAGAAGATAGATATTCATGCAAGACCCTACCAATGGAATCAATGAGGTGATTCTTAGAAGCTTTTCCGTGTGAACACTTCCAAATAGATTGAGTAGACTTTGGGCATTCTTCTGTGCAGGGCTGACCACCAGAAACTCCAGCATCAAATGCTCGAACACTTTCCTTCTGAGTTCTCGACTTCTGAAACATGTGTGTTAGACTGTTCACCGATTGATTTGATACACCGAATATCATCTCATTCAAAATACATGCAGCAGTACTGGCTTGTCGCAGTAATTGTCCTGAGCCAGTTCTGTTATACCAAGCCTGCCAGGTCTCTTTACTGTATTCCTTGAAACGGACCTCAGATATCAGTTTGCGAAGGTTATCAAGTGGGATGTCTATGATGGCTGACATATGCCCTTCGTTTTTAGAGTCTAGCAACAAAGGAAAAAAAGAGTTACTTGGTTTAAGTATAAGCAGAAAGACAGAAGTTTAATGAAATAAAGTTGAATTTCCATGAGTTGAAATGACCTGCCATTAAAGATAAACCTACAAGTCTAAGAATTCCAGCAAGAGTCTGATACAATTTGTGGCTGCCAACATACATAAACCAAGGGGGCATGCGAGGTAGTTTATGACTACTTTCCACGATTTCCAATGGACAACGAATTCTTTTCGATTGGATCTCACTCAACTTTGATATATCAGGGGGAACCACATTCATAGTCTGGTAATTAGAGGCTTCTTGAGAACCAGCCTTCAACTCAGCAATTGAAGGAAGATACCCAACAGAAGATGGCCTTTCCAAAGTAACCTTGTCAAGAGCACCAGCATACACTGAATTCTGACTGAGACAGATAGCAAATACATCCAAGAATCTTGCAGCTGATGCCTATGCATATACAACAGCATATCCAGGTAAAGAAACTTTCATCACATGTAACAAAAGTGAGAAAACAATACTGGAATCAGAACTGTCCTAGAAATATAAAATTAAACAAAAGCACTCCCAAACATGCTTCAGCCAAACAGCACTCAATTTTATAAATGTAGCAAAAAAAAAAAAAAAAATTCATCCACTTGCTAAGAAAAGCAAAGGTAGTCCCAAACATACGCGTTACACATTTCAGTGGTATCACATAATATGTTATCAGATTTTATTAGTAAACATTATTGTTTTCGTATATCAAATAAAAAACTGAAGGTATTTCAATAGATGAGATATCTATCACAAACATCTTTAGAACTCTTTTCCACAAATTATATAGATAGCACTGCAAGTTTAATTCAGGCCATCTACAGAATACAAAACAGACGCTCTTGATTCACTGTATGTTGAAAGTTTTCTAGCTTCAATGCTCATCTTACAAATTCAAGATACAAGCAAGCCATCGATTCAGCCACTTAGAAAATTCAAATTTAAGATTCTCGTACGTCATAATTTTCACTTGAAGTATTTAAAAAGAAACAAAATATAAAGAATTGTCTGAAAAGGCAAAATTTAGCAATGTACAAAGCACGCACTGGAGACAAAAGTTGATCCAACAGAAATTGAGGACCAGAATAATAGATGATCACTAGTAATTGTTGCGCATGTGACAGTGCAAGCGATTCCTCATTGCAGAGCATCACTTTCGGAAGCTTCTCAACAAGCCTTCATTTATTCAAATGTAAAAAGTAAGTCATAATAAGAAAAATGTGAGCCAATGACAAGATCATCATGGCCAAAATTTTATCCAATTTATATCAAGCACATACCTAGTAAAAATCTCAGTTATGTCATACTGTACATGATGCTTGCCATTTGAAGAAAATAAGAATTCTAGAAAATCCTGAGCAGATGCAGACACCTCTTCAGAATCATCAACGACCATGAGAAAAAGGCACTCCTGCAACAATTAAAAAAAAAAAAGAATGAAACTCAACCCGCAAAATTGAACAGTTCACATTATGCTTCAACATTGAATAACTTCAGAGGAAGCCCATCAGACAAATGCCTCATACTATTAGTATCACAAGGAAATCTAAGTAATAAGCAAAATTGCGTCTGAGAATCTTCAACACAATACTTCAAATTTCTACCCCGAACTCTATTTTTGGTGCAAGCTAGGGTTTTTCCACCATACAGAGTATTCTTGCTTCATTTCGTTTCATGTGACAGTTTTATGATACTTATATCCATACACAGAGTAATATTGAGGATGGAAATACCCCAACACAAATTGTTCAAATGTTTTATAAATAAATAAAATAAAAGTATTAAACGCAAAACACCAGAATTGGCATGCAATAGTGTCTCGGTGAAATTGGTGAGACACGGATGCATACCGATTACAGATGCATCACATGAAAGTTATGTTAGCCAGTTGAAGACCCCTAAACATAGCTGAAGTGGGAGTACAGAAAGAACTTCTTTCATGAAGCAAGTTTCAAGACTAAAAGGGCCATAAAAGACATTAATCATTGGGAAAGGGAATGACACAAACAAATAAATCATGCTTCCATGCACACAAATAAGTTAACATTGCTCCTTTAGAACATTTGCCAACAGCTGGAGGGAAAAAGATAATCAACTTAACACGCTCCTTTACCAGGTATGAGTATGATAACTCACCAAAAGCATCAATCTGCTTTGCTTCAGAGTGTAACTGCACCTTGATAACAATCCTTGTATGGCAGCCAGAAGTCCTAGTCTCACCTTTTTAGATGGATGAACACAAATCTAACAAGAACGGGATATCTTTAGAGTTAGTGAAAAGAAACAAAGATTTGAGATTTCTTCAAGGAACTATGATACATATATTACATCTTTACAGAGTGAAGAACAAAGAAGCTGCACAAACATACATGTGGAAAAGTTGAACTTAGCAATTTATCCAAATGTGCTGCAGTTCTCTCAATCCAGTCTTTTGTACGATCAACATGCAGGGATCCAATATCCTTGGCAGATTTGTTCTTCTTATTCATATCAACACCAGCTACAGGAGTAATCGAATTGACTACTTCACAATTTGGTTCTTCACCCAAGACTTCACTCTGACGTGGAGTATTACTGTGCAAATGTCGTAGCTCTTCTAGAATAGAATGGACAGATTCATGCTGGTTCAAACTATTCCCATCCATGTCATTTAGGGGCAAGCCAATTCTAGATAAATTAGAATCATCCTTGAGAACTATCATAAGATACTCAGCTAAGCCTCTTATTGCTTGGTCAGTAGCCTCCACGCTTCCGGCTGCACCACTTATCATTGACTTCGAAACATGCAAAACTTTGGCAAATTGACTGACAACACCAGGCAGAAAGAAAGCCAAAGCATCTGCAAGCCCAACCTGCACCAAATTAATATTTAAATTAGCCAATGCAAGACAAAGAGTGAAGTTGAAATTCATTCATGGTTTAAAATTAACTAACTAAATTTTGTTTCCTGTGAGAATTATGTTTCTTCAGTTTTTACTTTTGAGGAATTGAAAAATGAGTTTCAAACAGCAATCACGTTCTGATTAGTCAAATTACAGTACATATTCTATCTATAATTCAATACAGTAGCATGGTTGTGGAAAAATGAATTCGAAAAAATTTAGGAAATGGTAAATTTTGGGAAACATGTAATGATAAAAATAGAGGCATATATTTATAAATATCTAAACTATAGAGATGCATTCATCAAAATTTTCCTTAAGGGTAATCAAATGAAAAATAGGAAGCAAAACTGAAAGAAACAAGAAAACAAGGGAAAAAAATACACATTATTAATGAAGAGTTTCAATTGAAGAAGAAATTTGAGCTTGGAAGACTCTAATTTGTTGGAAACGATTATCTAAATAATAGAAGACGAGTTTCTAATTTCTGTTATCTACTTATCTACAAAGTATAAACCGAGTTTGGAAACGTTTCTGAAACTGTAATAGTATAGATAACTGAAAGTGATAAAGTTCCACTCCCCATGTGCAAGAACTCTTCTGGGGTAAGATAATTACCTTGGATACAAGTATACGCAAGGTAATAAAGGCTTCAACTCTGAGCTTAGAATTGCCTCGATGCCCTCGTCCTGCCTCAGTATCTGCAGCCTTCACAAAAGCCAAAGAAGAATATAGGATTCATATGGTAATATGCTGAAAGTTGTAGGAAGAAAGAAAAAAATGCTTAATAAGTGTTGAAAATTTAATTCCCTCCCACCCCCCTCCTGAGAAAGAAGGAGGAAAGCATGTACCTTGAGAAGAAGAGATAGCCAGTGCCCAACAACAGCTGCTGCAGATTGTGACTGGAGAAATGAAAGCAAACATTCCCCTAGTTCCGAATCAAATTTAAAAGACTCAAACTTTAAAGCTTGAATATCAGCACTTCCAAAGAGATAAGGCCAACCAAGACTTCGTCGACATGAACAAGCATCATCTGAGCATGGAAGTAAACGGAGGAGCAGAGCCCTAAAGCACTTGATCACTCCTTCTCGAAACTCTTCTGAAGCCTCGAAGGGAGACAGCATAGCCGCATGGGTTAGTTTTTTAATCAGTACAACCATCTGAAAAGATCATCACATTTTACAATTTGTGGTTTAAAAACTGTTAAGTTAACTACAATCATAAGATACATTATCTAGTAAAAAAACTATTATGACACTGTTATTAGTATAGTCAGTAGTTAAGCTAACATCTTCCGCACAAAAATGCCAATGACTAAACTGAGACAACAAAGTAAGATAAGGAATAAGAAAGTTTTTGAAGGGATATACATGAATATGCATGACATACTTACATGCATTTACCATATATATGTACGTACATACATGTGTGCACACATTGCAGGACAACTTTGCCATGGGAAATAATTTGATAAGTAAACTAGCAGGGTTCTTGAACTGATCACAAGGGGGAAGAAAATCAAGTCTAACCAATTGAATGCTATGCCAGACCCCATCAATCAAGTAGTTGGCCAATGATCATTCTACGCCCTCAATTTCTTAAAGTCGCCCTTACTAATTGTGTGTTAATGTCAATTACATCCCCGTTAACTTTTTGTTAATGATAATCTACCAAAACATTACAAACTAACCGTCACCTCTGTTTCCATGTTTCCCTCTCTTCTCGCCGGCCGGTCAGACATTTACGCTCCAATGGCATATATATCCTCCTTGTTTGTTCCGACTAGCTTTCATACTAACACTTCCAGATTCTGTTCGCTTTCTTCCAACCCATAAATGACCAGAACAGTAACCCAGGTAGGAAAAAATCGAATGTATAACATGACAGCTTGTTAGATACAACAGCTCATTTAATACCCAAATATTTCCTGCAATTAGAAAATAATTCTATTTCCATGTTCCTCATCTTCATGTACAGAAAAATAGATGCAATTTCCCCATCTTGAACCCCGGGAATTTTTCAAATAAATGCTGCTATTTACGATTATATCTTTGAGCTCTCAAAATTGTGGCAGAGTCCCTTTCATGGAGGTTTAAGAAAATCAAAGAATTACAACACATGGGAGGTTGGAGGCGGTGACATAAAACTAGTGAGGAAGACTTCAACAATCCAGATTTCGGCAGCGGAGGTAGATTTACGGGTTAAAAATTAAATGGTTTAAAAAGTAATTAGGGGAGAATTATTGAAGGGTATCGACAATAACACACAATAACTAAGGGCGATTTTAATAAAAAGAGGACGATAAATAACACTTCAGATAAACTATCCATAGATGCATATTACATGAAGATATAAACTGCAGCATTGAAGGGAAACAAATCAATCAAAATTATGACCTGCTCCACGGATCCCAAATGACACTTCTTCAGAAGCTCCTCCAAACATTGCAAAATGGCTTCCACCACTTGATCACCCACTTTGTGTGGGACCACTGAGAAATTTTCCTTAGGATTATCATTCTTTGACGATCGACTATCAACAGCAGTATCCAACAGAAGCAACAACGGGAACAAGGTATAGCTGAAACATTTGGAAAGAAAAACGATAAAATAGCCCGTAAAAATCAGAGAACGCAATTTACTACAATTTGTCCATTAAAAGATCCCATACACACTCAAATTCAAGTATCTCATTCAATATACGGATCAATGTTAGAATTAAATATTTACAATAACTTCACACTTATTTTAGGCTTTTGATATTAAATTTCACAATTGTTAGAAACAAACAAAGCAAAAGCACTTTCCTGCATGACTCTGTGACCGTCCTCTCCTCGAATAACAGTAAGTCATTTACAAAAAAATGGGATTCTAGTTGTATAGAGAGAAAGTAAAATCTAATAACGTCTCTAAATAACAACAGAAATCTCAAATTATCAATTCACCCATCGCTGAATACTTAGTATCGCTGTTAAGCTAGAACTTACAACAAAATATCCAGTGAGGCTAAAATCAATGGCATGTACTGAATGACTCACTCAAAGAAGGGTTGCAGAGCATCAGAGGGAGAAGAACGAAGAAATTGGAGCAACGAAGAGACTGAAGAGGATTCTTTTCTAGGGTTTTGGAGAAGATCGAGTAGCTCCAAGCAGTAGGCTTTTAACTTGAAGAAAACGCTGCTTCTTTGTTGCGATACTTCTTCTGCTTCTAAATCGATGTCTCCAGTAATATTATCGAAATCTACCATTCCGTCGCGAAAAGTTATTCTCTCCGGTGAGTTCTGAGCGACGACGAAGAGGCGCGAAATTGAAGGTTTCAGTTCCGGAAGCTGGAAGAAAGATGAAACGCATATTCCATAGGGCTTTTCTGTTTTAACATAAGAATTTAAAATCTCCGATTTACAAATTTTGCAAAATCCGAAACCAACATTTTTATATTAGTTCAAATTTGTTTTTATTATGTTGATTGTTTAAATATGTTCTAATTAACTTTTTTTATTTAATTTGATTTTCGGAACTTCAAACGTTCATATCATTGATTTTTTTCAAATTGAAGCTTTGAAATATCTTTTTCATCTTAATTTTATTTTTAAAATGGCATACACTTAAAATTTTCCAAAAAAAAAAATGTATCCCAATTTTATATATGGTATAATTGTTGTACAATACTTGTTTTTATTGTCTTTTTATGAAATCGTTATACATGATATAAGAGTTGTATAATGCATTTATATAGTCTTTTATTCTCCTTTATGCTCAATAAAGTACTGAATTTTTCATAAAAATCATGGCATGAAGACCATAAACATATCTTATACATGGTATAATAGTAGTATAAGACATGCATATGGTTGCATGCCATGAGTTTTATAAGATATTCAATACTTTAGTAAACATAAAGGAGAACAAAATTATATAAATGCATTATACAACTCTTATACCATGTATAACGCCTTCATGAAAAATAATAAAAAAACATGTATTATACAACAATTATACCATGTATAAGATCGCGATTCATTATTTTATTTTTTTGATAAATTCAAAGTGTATATCATTTTAAAGATAAAATTAAGACGAGCAAAATATTTCAAAGTGTCGATTCGAAATTAACGGTTTGTGAGATATGGAGGTTTGAAATTACGAAAATTCAAATTAAACAGGAAATAGAAGGTAATTATTACAAGGGGTTTGAAAAGGCAACATAGAAAAAGCTAAAAGCAATAATATAATCTAATGAAATTGTAAAGTTAATAATAATTCCGCTTAGTTATAAAGCAAAAAAATCTATTTTTTTTGTATTGGAATTGATTACCCTATTCCATATAGGGAAATATAAGTGAATACAGACAAAATATTTTTACTTTTAATGCAAGGGAATAATATTTTTTCCTCCTTTATTCTAATTTAATTTTTGTTTTTATTATGTTCTCTTTTACACCCCTCTCTCTCTATCCCCCTCCTAATTTCACGCTATCTCTATCTCTTCATCTTCTCCATCTCTTCGTCGTCATCGTCGTCTTCTTCTTCTTCTTAACTCTGGTTCTATCAACATTTCTAATAACATAAGCACACAAGCCGATTGTTGAGGTTTCATCATATCTGATTTGATCGATTTTTGTTATTATTGCATGAGATTTCGATTTGTTGTTTTATGATTCTTTTTCATCTTATTTCTTCTTTCTTTTCTAAATTTTTGCATCGCGATTGGATTTGGATCACGATTTGAGTTTTCCGATTTGGATCGCGATTGAGTTTTCTAATTCGTATTCACGATTTTAGTATAATAGTGATTATACCTGGTATAATAATTATTATACCAAGTATAATGAACATTATACCTGGTATAATAAAGTAACTAGTGATAAAAAAATTATATTCAAATACAGTTTCAGATTTCGCGTTTGTGTAATATAATAGTCATTATAACTGGTATAATGACTATTATACCAAGTATAATTACTATTATATTTGGTACAATAGTCATTATAACGAATAATATACGAGAATATTCAAATAAATTGAGATAAAAAAGTATTGAGATCCAGTTTCAGATTTCACATTCTAATCTAGTTTCATCTAATGTCATTATACCTGGTATAATGATTGTTATACCAAATTAATAATATTGAAGAATATTCAAATAACTAAAAATAAAAAAAGTAATAAGATCCACTTTCAAATTTCACGTTTGAATGTCCTTTTACCAGGTATAATAACTATTATACAAGGTATAATAGCTATTATACCTGGTATAATAGCTATAAACCAGAAAATACTGGTTGTTCGTTATTTTTCACGTATTTTGAAAAATAAAACTTAAGATTACGTTTTTTAAAAAATCAAAACTTTAATTGTAGCATTTATAAAGTTGCACTATGACATATGACCTAAAATGATTTTGCATTTTTCTTGTAGTTACATAAAATACCCTTCCATGTATGTACTGAGGCCAAGGCCCATAAAAGCATGGCCCGGGAAAACTAAAAGCCCAAATCTATATGGGCTATCATTTTAGGATCGATTTTAACACAAATGATGGTATAAATGTGCAATTACATAAATAGCCGTAGAAGTTTTAAAGTGAAATTATGAAACTTGACAACATTGGAAATCGAAATTACAATAGTGATAAATGGGATATAAGCTTAGAAATGATATGGAGAGTATGAAAAAAATTCCACGTATTAATTAACTTTGGTGAAGTTAAAAAGAGAAATTGTGAAAATGATTGAGAAAATTTTATTCATTCAAAAGGGTTTAAATTGTCATATGTTTGCTGTAATTGAATTTCAACGTTAAAAAATCATTCTGTGCGTGTTGTTGTGTATGCGAAGTAAACACAAATGGGTGGTGTTAGAACTTGCCAACATATAGAATTTCTAGTGGAGGAGCCGTGGTGCTTTCTTTAAGGATTCATCGGATTTTGACACAGATGAGAAGCGGTTCCCCTCCATACTACTCCGACTCTGACACAGCCCCTCCTTCTACTAGTTACATTTGTTAAGAAAATAAATGTTTTTTTTCCATAAAATCGAAGCTTTAAAATATGCAACCAAAATTTTCAGTGACAAGAAAAAACATCAAGCTTGCTCTTTTATTTTACTTATCATATATAACGAAGCAAGTCTCATAACAGTCGTGCACGCACGCACGATACAAAACAAATCAAAATACAAACTTTTGGTAGGGATAATGTTTCAAAACTAAAAAAACACACCACACTTAAAACATATTATATGATAAAGAGAAGCTCAATCACTCCAACAATGGAGATTAGAAGAAGCTGCCAACAGTTGAAGAAAATGATGCCATGAACATGGCAACCACAAGAAAGTGAAGTGTCTTGTTGATGTTTAGCCCATTGGACAAATTCACTCCGGTCTCTCCTCCTGCAGTAATCATCGTATAACAATCAACAACAGTAAACAACACCCGCTATAGAAAAACAGAAATCGCACGAGCATTTGAAAAATCACCTGGCAAACTGTTAGGAGAATCAGCTGCAGGTCCATTAGCATCTGCATGTCCGATATAAAATTAATTTATAAAGAATAAATCATAGCAATATACCCAACTATTGACATGAGTCACGTGACACAAGCACAAATGCGACTTCTTCATGTGAATTAATTGTTACTCATCACAATTTCAATGCAATGAAATCAAATCGAAAATGGAAAAGTACAAGATAATAAATTGAAATTCGTTGATCTTGCAACATAGATCTTACTCAATTAAAACTCTAGAAACCACCTATTGATCTGCCAACTTTTGACAAAACAAAAATTTAAATTTCATTAGACTAGCTCATAATTTGTAGAAAATTGCAATTAGGTAACGGAAAACTGTAAAGTTGAAGGCCCTAAACGATATTTTTTGTCGAAAAGCAATGGACTAAATATTGATCGTTAACTTAATTCCATAAACTATATAAAGAGTCACTGAAATCCGACTTCGTGAACCATCCGAATTCTCCAAATAAATCAATGCAAAATTCGTACACCGAATTTCGCCAAACTCAATTCAGCAAAGTCTTGGTATGATTATATTGTTGCATTTTCTAGCATGTGTGTTGTAGTACGAACGAACAACCGAATCGTAACTATATTAAGATACATGAAATCACGTAATGTAGACTTACCATTGCACCTACTAACAGGGGGAGTTTGGACACTGCAAGCAGCAGGAAGTGCTAAAGCAAGTGTTTGATTAATGGTAACTCCAAACGATGAACCGCCGCCATTTAGTACAATGCACAGGCATTCCGGCTGTGACCCAACAACACTGGCTAACTGTGAGCAGCACGAGGCAGAAGGAGTTGACGAGCTTCCGCTAACAAAGTTTAGGCATGGAGCGAGACCAATGATGACATTGGTGCAGCCCGATTGAGCCGTGGCTCTAGCACACAACATGGCTACAAGGAGAATAACTAGACCTACGTTGATTCCCCTTGAGGCCATGTTGGTTAGATAGGTAATTGGTTAGGATTGGTTGATTTTAATTTCTTGTTAATCGGTTCAATTAATGTAAGTAGTAATTGTGATTTAAGTGAAATGAAGGGGCTAATGTTTATATAGAGAATTTGTGTTCATTTTTTGTGAAGCTTGTTGAACTAGCACATACTAGATGAGATAAGAAAATATTTAACGTGTCAATTTGGAGGTGGAATGGGTTTTTGATTCATTGAATGGTACATTAATTTTATGTGTTTTAAATAATTACATCATGAAATCATCTTGCGAAATAAATTGTAGGCTCTCGATTGAAATGTGGTCAGTTTCAAATGAAATTAGTGGCTTTAAAAGACTAGTCTGATAACCTAACTTTTGAAATTGATCACATAATGTGGAGTGTAATTTTATTTCTAAGTTCAAGATGATTAAGTGCGTATTAAGAATATTTTTATATTTTATTTATTATCGTCATGTAATAGTTGTCCAAATACTTATAATTATTTATTTGTTATTTTAGATTTAAAAGTGATCTACAACATTTAACAACCAACTGGAATAACTAAGTGAAGAGTTGCACCTAATGGATCCTAAGATGGTTATAACATCAGTTAAACTTTGCGTAAATGTACATGCTTCATACACTTTTCCTTTTGAAAAGTCTTTACCTTGTATTCTAAACTTGGTAAATATGTACTTGTCAGCCCCTCTCAATATCACGTGTAACATTCTGATTGAAGAAAGAAAAATAAAAATTTAACATTTTTGAAAATTCAAACTAGTTACAAGATGACACCCGACACCGAAGGACTAACAAGTATACTTTTTTTTTTTTATCAATTTTGAGGAATTGATGAAGCAAATGAAAATCGATGACCGCAAAACATAAATCATGTCATTTTTATGGTAAGCATATATTTGGCCTCCACAATATATTTAATTTATATATATATATATAATGAGTTCTAAGAAGCAAGAACTCTGGTAGGTGAATTAAATTCCAAACACAAATAATGACCAAGCCTTATCAATCAATCAACGGTTATTAAAAGCCCAAAGCCAAAATAAGGTGAACTAAAATCATAACCCACTTAGCTGGCTATCTATCTGAAATTCTCAATATAATTTTATTATCCACAAAGTTAGTTAAGGTAGTTGAGCTTCAAAACCAATAAACCCACCTATTTTTTCCCTCCAAACTCCACCTATATATATCCCCCTCTTTCCCTCTTCACCAAATCAATCCTCGCCAAATACCCTTCTAAAAATTTCAAAAAATGGAGCTACCCATTTGCAGATATGTCCCAATTCTAGCTTTAATGTTCTTATTTTCCCCAATTCTGGCCCAAATCACTACACCATGTACACCATCACTCCTCTCAGCCTTCACCCCTTGTGTAAATTTCCTCACAAACAGCACTGCAAATGGCACAAACCCAACTGCAGACTGCTGTGATTCGCTTCGAAATCTTACAAGCAATGGCAGAGATTGTCTCTGCCTTGTTGTTACAGGAAGTGTTCCTTTTCAGGTTCCAATCAACAGAACCTTAGCAATCTTTCTTCCTCGTGCTTGTAACATGCCGGGTGTCCCTCTCCAATGCAAAGGTACAATCTTTTTCTCTACATTCTTTTTGTCGAGTTTTGAAAATCGGATTAATGATTTGAAATTTTCTGTTTTCGCAACTTCTGTAGCCCCTGTACCTGCTCCTGGCCCTGCTTCACTCGGTCCGACTCCTTCCCCTGGAGTTTCCCCTTCTGCTAGCCCTGCAGGTAAATAATAGTCACAACGTTTACAATACATGTCCACTCTGATAAATGGCGGTATAAAATTTTTGGTAGATATATGTTTAAAATACGGTGAATTTTTTTTAGTAAAATTTTACCCTGTGTGTAGCAGAACTAGCACCGCCAATTTATGAAAGTACTAATGCTTTATTTTTTTTATGTTGTTTAGGTCCTGTGGTTCCTGAGCCAACTGCATCCACTCTTCCGCCAGAAAGTAGTACAACTCCGGTCTTGACTCCTCCATCGAACAACGGATCGCCTACATCGGGAGGTAGAATTCGGCCCGTACTTACTCCTTCTTCATCTTCTGCCTCTTCTTACATCATTTCACCTTCTGTTCTGTTATTTACTATAGGATCTCTACTTGTTAAGTTGTACTAGATCATTTGATTTATGTATTATAGAACTATTCTTTTGTTTGTGTGACCATTGTTTTGAGCTTGTTATTCACAAGCGTTATTTTGAGATTATTGATTCAATATTGTTACATTTGTTGTGATTCTAATAAAGTATATCATTCATAATTGAACTTAATTTAGTACCAAACAAATTTGTTGTGAAAAAATCATTCTATAAATATTTATAAGATATTATAATGTAATCGTTGTCAAAATATATATATAGAGTCACAACTTTATAGCAGCAAGATGTTGGTTTCGATTATTTATGCAGGTCTTGTTGTCACCAACTATTCCACAACATGAATTTCATTGGAATAAGCTTTTGCTGTTGATCAGATTACCACTCAGATACTTCAAATAGAGGCCGAGGCGATTCGCAAGACAAAATACAATATAAGTGTTGACTGGATATTTTACTTGGATGCCAAAGTTAACAAGAGACTCAAAAAACATGATATATGGAAGGTGGTGCAAGTGTGATTAGCTCGGATTACATCTACTATCGAAGTATTTACACTGTATTTGGAATGTATTCTTGTAAAAGAATTCAATTGATTTGAATTCTATTTTTCCAATTCACATGTTTGGAACAAACAGCATGGAAATGAATTCAATTCCTATATGATTTGATTTCCTTTAAAATATAAAAAACCCAAATCATACAGATTTGGTACGAATTCAATTGAGATTGGCTCTCACTATCTTTTCTAATTTCAGCTCCTTCTCTATTTTCTGATTTCAATTCCCCTTTCCGAATCTTTCATTTACGTCTGCCAGAGCTCTCACTTCTACCAAGACTCGTCAATCGTCGTTCGCCTCTCCTCTTTTCTTTCGCTGATCCGAAATCCACAACGATGACCGTTCAACCATCCCATTCGATGAGTTCGATTTCA
>CAOJBI013597084.1:0-13043 GCA_948277035.1 Euphorbia corollata
AATGGTGAGGGTAGTTCCGTCATTTAGGCCTACTGGATGAAAATAAAGTTTCAAAGGGACTAAAAACTTAATGAAACTTTGCTGGACCTAAAAACTTAATTCAAAGTTTAAAAGGCCTATTCTTGGTAATTTCCTCTTTTAAAATTTATTAAAGTGTATTGTATTTTTATTAATTATGGTGCAAAATTTCAATTCAAAATAGACAATATTACTTTTTTCGATAACATAAATTCAAATTGAAAATCATATTTTTGCTAACCGTTGAAACTACGAACACCATTTCGTAAAAAAAAAAAATTGACAATAACCTTTTTACAAACTAGTTAAACCACATAACATGTTTTTTATTAATTTACCCTCTATAATTGACCTTTTATATATGTATCTCATTCACTTTGCGACTCGTGCCTCCTCTAGAGGGAAAGTACTGAAAAACGACAACAAAACGAAAAATTGAAACGTTTTAGCTATTGAATATGATACATCAAAGGATCTGCCGGACTTAATTAAATACACGTTTCATAGGCAACCGGTATTGCTTAACCCTAATTTGGAACTATTTAAACGTCCTATCATCTATGTAACAATTTTTTGAGATGAAAATTAAATTTAAAAATTACTTTTCATAGTCATAGGTGTAGTTATGGTTCGTGTAAACCCTCTAGGGAACTCCCTACCCAGAAGCATATATTTTTTTTTATAAATATATTGAGAGTTTGTTATTGAATTTATAATATATTTTTTATTATATAACATTGATTTTGGACTTATAATAGTGTTTGAATTATTTCTAACAATGGATTAAAGGAATCAGTTGGAGTTCGACCCGGATGAAAGTTTTTCTTTTGACTCCCCCACCAATTCATATATTGATGGAGTGCATGTTGCATTTACAAATAATTTGTAAGAGTGAGACAATATGACCATTGATCAAACATTAGCTCATTCAAAATTCATTTCAGTAAAAAAAAATATGTCAAATTAGAGTTTTTTTTTAGCTCTATTCATTTTGGACTTCAAATAGTGTTTGAATTTCTTTTACAATTGATCCGAGGGAGTTGGAGTTCAAAGTCGAGCCCCCATAAAAGTTCTTTTTTTTTTTTGACTCCCCTACCAATTCATATATTGATGGATTGACTAGTATTTGAAACTTTAATTTGAATTTTGCATTTAAAAATGATTTTTCAAATTAGTGTTTTTTAGCTCTCAAATAATTATATATGAAGTGTTTCATTATGATTTTTAACCGATTCTTTTTGGAGAATTGGACTACTGGAAAATAAAATGTAGCCTTCTGGCAAATGCTATATTGTGAGATTTCTAATATGTTGTCATGTACATTTTAATAGGAATAACTCATTCTTGATTTATCGGTCAGTAATTATGAGTACCCAAACAACTAATAATAAACAACTACTTTTAAATAACTAAAACCAAAACCAGTTCAGGATTGCCTTTCAATGTTAAATGTTATTGTCTTCGTAAAAGGTAGTGATAGGATCTTTGGCACGACAACATTTAGAATTATATGATGACCATATCCAAAGATCAAAATCAATGTCGTCGAAACCAGACCAGATGAAAGTAATGGTTCTACCAAATTAAATAATGATTTAACAGTTTAAATAGATACCAAAAAAGAAATATGTATACACAATATTCATCGTGAAATTTATAATGGAAGCCTGCCGAATCCTAAAATGAAAAAAGGCTTCTTGCGCCATATGTACTGAGATTGTTCGGGAGACATGGTTGCAGAGAACAATCCGAACTGAGGCAATCTTTCCCCCGAACGTGCTCCAAAAAATGGGATCGGCGTGGGTGGTCTCCTGGAGTCCTATGGGCACCAAGGTGTGGGATGATGCCGTGGAGAGAAGGGTCAAGCTGAGTCAAGTCAAAGAAAAGAAAATAGACACAGCGCTCTGATCTCCGACCTCCAAGATGCCCTTTTTTCGAAAGGATATCCTCATTCATTCTATTAGGATTCGGGGATCTTTCCCAGCTCTAGGTTGTTCTAAACCACGAGCTGTCAATGATTCTGCTCATATGATCATGGAGAAGGGAATATCCTTGAGAAGAAAAACAGCGCACAGCGTGGGTTTGTGAATTTAAACTCCACAATCAATAAAATTTGACAAAAATATATCATATCAGTAAAAAAAAAATTGTTCATAGCTTGGAACCTAATTAGGCACTAGGTAGAAATTAATTGGATTTGTTTTAATTTTTCCTAAACATGTTAAAAGTTTAAAATCAATTAAAATGTGAATTACAATTTGAATAGTCGCTGGCTCTATCTAAACAAGTTTTTTTCAGCTTTCTGCCTTTGTTCCCCGTGGAAGTTTCCTAAAATGAAAAGGGCGTCAACTAAGCGGTCCAGAGACTTCTGATGAAAAGTCCCATCCATAAGGATTGATCTCAGGATACTCATCGCGCATCCATGGACGGGCTTGAGACTCGTCTTAATATCATATTATAAAAATAATAAAAAAATGTACACAATATTACGGATTTTACACTAGGAAAATGCAATTAGTAGAAATATAAAGGAATAAGGCATGTAGTTAACAAATATAACGTAACTAGGCATGATTTTAACTCGATTGAAAACGGGACTGAATGTCCTGTTTTTAATTTGTAATGAAAACGGGATTTACGGGACTCAAAGTCCCGTTTTCAAGTTTCGAAATAATAAAAAAAGAACAAAAAGCTGCCACTGCTGAAAACGGGACTGCATGTCCTGTTTTCAATCAAAGTGACTTGCAGCAAAATTGCATGGGAATATCCCCTCCTTTCATTAAGTCCAAGAAAGCTGATATAGCTTATATTAAAAAATAAAAATTGAGGTTATGGCAAATTAATCCTAAATTAATCATTCTCATTTCTCTTTCAAATTTAATCTCTTCAAACAAATTCAAACATTATTGAGTTTCAGGTCGCAGCACCCCTCCATTTCTCTTCATCAATTTCATTTTCCCATCAATTTCACATCTAACAAACTCCGGGTTCTTTCCTCCGGCTTCATCAAACCATTATATACACCTTGGATCGGAGATTCTTCTAACCAATTTCCCTCCCCCTTGCAATTACATATATATCTTAGATTTCATTTTCCCCCTCAAGCACGACCTAATCCTACCGACTCCAGAACAGTGACTCAACAAATTCATTATATTAATTTTCTATCTCAATTAATCAAGCAATTTTTTTTTCTTCAAAGTTTGTCTTTCTTTTTACTGGGTTTCGGCTTGTTGAATGATGGTGTTGAATTCAAGTAGTCTTGAGAACAGAGAATGGATTAATAAATGGGAGGGGAGGGGTCAATAAAATGGGGGAGATTCCCATGCAATTTTGCTGCAGTCACTTGACTAAAAATAGGACATGCAGTCTCGTTTTCAGTAGTGACACCTTTTTGTTTTTTTTTTTATTATTTCGAAACTTGAAAACGGGATTTTGAGTCCCGTTTTCAGTACAAATTAAAAACGGAACATTCAGTCCCGTTTTTAATCGAGTTAAAACCATGCTTATAAGTTACGTTATATTTGTTAACTACACGTCTGATTCTTTTATATTTCTGCTAATTGCATTTTCCTGGTGTAAAATCCCAATATTACTTAGTTATTCTTAGACAACAAAAATAAAAAGATCTCAATTAAATTTCAAAAAAATGTTTGTTATTTGTCTTAATATAAAATATTACGAGTCCCTCATTTTTGGGATTTTAGATTGAATTTTCGCCAAGCATTTTTTATCACACTATATGGAGATGTTCAATTCTACTAATTTTCTATTCTAGTATCATTTGTCACGTTCACTTTTGAAGATTCAGTTGACAATACATGCTTAGCTAGTTGTAGGAGAACATAGTTGAAATCCCATTAAATACATTAGTTGGCAGGGGTGAAAAGCTTTAATTGTGACTAAACCTTGAATAAGAATATCTTAAAGAGATACTTGTAAATTTTAAAAAAATAAAATAAAAAATAAGATGTTGATACATTAACAACATAATATTTTAATGATGTGGTGAGAGAATTATTTAGTAAATAATTTAATTTTATTAATTATTTTATTTTGAAAAAATTCAATTTACAATTAAATAGATAATATATTATGAATTATTTTTAAAATATATAGTCTATATCATACCATCTCATCAATGTGGCTATTTATTTTACATAACACATCATACTAAAACCCACAATGTATCGGAGATGGTATAATTTTTGAAATTGAGGCTGGGAATCGAGATTTTTGTGGTGAGAACATGTTAATTTACAATGATTTTACTAACTAATTAATCTAACTCAATGGCTTAAAAACTTAAACTAAAAATATTATAAAAATTGGTGGATTGAAAATAGACCGCCTAGCAACCAAAGATCTAATACCATCTATATTCAAAAAATCATGTGATCTATCAAAATTCCTTCTAGGTGGGGGATAAACATAGATTTTTTAAAATAATGGTGTCTATAAAGAGGTAATCATACAAAAAAACACAAGTATATAAGATAAATTGTTTGTAATAAGAATAGAGAGAATTTATGTAGCTCTCTTTAGTAATAAGATATGGTTTGGTTTGTGGAAATGAAATGAAATATGAAGAATAAAATATGATATATTCTATTTCATTTAGTGAATCAAATGAACCTAACAAAATGATAGAATAAATGAAATATACAGGGAAGGCAGTAAAATGAATAAAATAATGCAAAACAGTACATATTTATGTGGCGATCCACATTTAAAATAGAACAGATTCTTAAAGATAGGAGAAATTCTCGCAAATTTAAATATCAAATTGACAAAAGAAAAGGACGACAAGGGAGTAAAGTAAACTCACGTTCAATTATCTAGATATGGTATGGTAAGAAGATAAGAAAGTTCTCGACAATATAAAGTATATTCCACACTTACCAGTAGGAACTTCTCAGTATTGGATTCTGCAACTAAACAATGTGATAAAAAGTAACAGAATGCTACTTAAAAAACACAACAAAAAATCTCTAATTCAAGATAATATTCTACAGTTAATATATAGGATAAAAAGCCGGAATTGGCTAAATACTTAGCGCCTGTTTGAGATTGTTATCAGAAATGCTGTCACGGAAAGTTCCACTTATAATATTTTAATAGATGATAAATCGGTCACACAGAGTTAAGCACGTGCGACGCACGAGCATCACGTTTCCACACCATCACTCGGTCTGACCGAGTGAGTGAAGCCGAGTGGCTCGTCCTCCTTGCTTCACAGTGACGAAGCAGTAGAGTTCTTACGCAACTCTAACTCTAGATTCCTTATCCATCATAGATTCTATCTGATCTAGGTAGAGTCATACTTGGAATCTAGGACACACTCTTATTTAGACAATGAGTCATTCAACCCCTATAAATATAGAGGTTCATGTCATAACTCAGGTACGAAATTTTACCCACAAACTCACATAATTATCTGCCTCCTCTTTTAATTCCGTCGCTAACTTAAGCATTGGAGAGGCTACGCCGGTCACACGGCTAGCCACTCTAACGTTTTCTGTCTCGCAGCTTACTTCTCCGGCGAGACTCCGACGAACAACATTCTGAAGATTGGAACGCAAGCAATCCATTCTCTGACCAATCTTTCAGTGGTGCGGTGAGCGTGGACAAATCTATTTGTTCAAACGCAAAATTTGTGTTCAGCGAACGAACACAAAACCCTTCCCAACGATGGCAGATCAAACACCTCCCAGCGAGACTTTCGTTCAAGATTCAACCATGGCGAATCCCTCCGCAGCCATAGGATCCTCTTCCTCCGCCATGGGACCTCCCTCCTCAACACAAAATCCCGTCGTAAGCCCTGGCGCATCAATCCCCGCAGGCACTCTAGTCACACCACCCTCCGGCTCCAGCACTGTGAACTTCTTCGAGAGCGTGGCGCAAAAATATCAGATGACACCAGAAGACCAGCAAAACTTGCGAAGAAACTTATTCGGTCTCCTCAACAGCACTGAAGTTTCCACCATGGCTGGTCACACGGTCAGCGGACCTCCTATCACAAGCTTGAGCAACCTACAAGCTCCACTTTGACCAATCTCACCCTTCGTGAGTCATCCGGTAAGTAACCATGTGCCCACTCATCCCCCACATATTTTCATAAATGTGACAGGTGCGGAGATGAACCCCTTCCACTTGGGGATGCACTCGGCTCCACTTGAGCGAAGAGTCCCAACATGGGGAGAATTGACAGGTGGTGTCAGTCGAAGTGAAAACATTCACCCTATGACGCAGACGTACGGAAGCCAAGGCCACATTCCTTATCAGCAAACTGCGGGGCTGTATCATCATCAGTCTTGGTTTGACGGGAACAGACTGCCGCCACCCCCGCCACCTCACTCATTCCCTCCGGTCAATCCCTACTTGCCACCTCAGAAAGCGAAAAGCTATACGGATGACCCGGAGTTTGTGAAGATGTTCAGAGAAGGGCTTAATCACTTTGCGGTCACCTTTCATGAACCCTTACTCTCGACATCCTTCTCCCCGTTTACTAAGCGAATACAAGATGAGCCGATTAACCCATATGTCAAAATCCCCTACTTTGACAACTATAGTGGAGATACGGACCCTCGCACATATGTGAAGAAATATAAGAACAAAATGGACATGGCGCATGTTTCAGAGGCTCATGCTTGCCATTATTTCCAAACTACATTGGTGGGGCCGACAACTTATTGGTTTGACTCTCTTCCAGCCGAGTCAATCAATACATGGGAAGAGCTCCAGTAAAAGTTTTGTACTCAATTCATTGGCTCCATTCCAGCGGGAACCACTTCGCGAACTCTACATGACGTGGTCCAAACAGCCAACGAATCACTTCGAGCATACATTGAACGTTTTAACAAAGCATGCTTGCAAGTTCGAAACGTGGATTCCAGCAGAGCCAAAGAGGCCATGATTTGGGGAACTCGGAATGAGAGGTTGAGGGCCGAAATCATCTAGAGAAATCCTGCCGACTTGCAGCAGATGATGAGCATCGCTAAGGAGCATATTGAGATTGATGAGCTAGGACGCCCTAGGGACTCTCAACCTAATGGAAAACAAAGGTCTGAAGACCGTCGCTCTAGGCGTAGAGGAAGAAGAGGAAGCGGCTCCGGAGATTACACCAGGCCGCAGAATGACGACCTCCCGGAGCTGAATGCCCCACTCAGTCATATCCTGGTGGCAATTCAGAAATCGAACGATAAGCGAAGCCTACAATATCCCAAAGTCTCAGCCGACTCACAACTCGGTCGAGACATAAGAAAATACTGTGAATTCCATCAGGCTAGAGGCCACCACATAGACGATTGCCGAGTTCTCGCAGACGAAGTCCATCAGTTGATTAAAAAGGGTAAATTCGAGCAATTCGTCAAGGGCATCAAAAAGTGATAGTCCGACGAAGGCAAGAAGGACAAGGATGATGAAAAACCGAAGAAACATACAAAAGGCGTAATACTGATGATTGGCGGGGGACCCAACTCGCAAAATCCATCGAAGAGAAAATGCATAGATACGAATGAGGAGGATAAGGACTTGGAGGACAAATTCGCGAAACATAGCATGGTCACGGCACCAAGGCCTGACCCACTCGTCCTCGAAGCTATTGTTGAAGGTTACACAGTAAGAAGAATCATAGTAGATACGAGAAGCTCGATCAACCTGATCACCAAGGAAGCATTAGCCCAATTACAAATAGCACCAAGCAGAACCATCCCATCTTACTCACCACTCGTGGGGCTGACTGGCCACACGATTCCAGCATTGGGGCAAGTTACCTTGGAAGTGGAACTAGGAGACAAAAAGCACAAATGGCGATCGCAGGTTAAATTTATCATCGCAGAAATCCCCATCGCCTACAACATCATCTTGGGAAGACCTTTCCTGGTAGATACCAACTCACTAATCTCCATGAAAAACCTGGTAATGCGGATTCTGACTTCAAGAGGGCCCGCAATCATAGTGGGCAACCCTCAAGTAGCTCACGAATTATACCTAGCCTCCTTGAAGACGGATGAGGCAGAACCAGAGGCAGCTGCCCCAAAAGAGGAAGAAAACAAAGCGCAACCGGTAAGAGACTTAGAGATGTACTTAATCAGTCCTCAAAAGCAGGTTAAGATTGCGAAAAACTTATCCCCGGAAATTAAACAATCCATCTGTAAAGTGCTGAGTGAAGAGGAGCACACTTTTTCATGGAATACGGATGATGTTCCGGGAGTGCCAACTGAGGTAATAACGCACAACCTCAACCTGAGACCCGAGGCGGTACCGATGATGCAAAAGAAGAGAAATCACACCCCTGAGAGGCAAAAAGCCATAGAGGAGGAAGTACAGCGGCTTCTGCGGAATGGCCATATCAAAGCAGTGCACTACCCAGAGTGGCTAGCAAATGTGGTTTTGGTGAATAAGTCTAACGGGTCGTAGCGTACATGTGTTGATTTTACCGATCTCAACAAAGCTACTCCAAAAGATAACTATCCACTACCATGCATCGACCAATTGGTAGATTCAGTAGCCGGGTACGCTATCTACTCATTGTTGGATGCCAAATCAGGATACCATCAAATTCCCATGAACCCGAGTGACGAGGGAAAAACTTTCTTCATCACCCATGAAGGAACATATTGTTACACGGTCATGCCATTCGAACTCAAAAATGCTAGCGCAACGTACCAAAGACTAGTAAATGACATGTTTAAAGACCAGATTGGCAAGATTGTTGAAGTATATGTAGATGACATGATCATTAAGAGCCGAACCGAAGAAGAGCACGCCTCAGACATCCAAAAGGTCTTTCAAACTCTGCAGAAGTACAAACTCAAGCTCAATCAGGAAAAGTGCACCTTCGGAGTCAGGGGTGGAAAATTCTTAGGATATCTCATATTCCAGAGAGGGATAGAGGCCAACCCGGAAAAAATAGAGGTAATCAGATGAATGCAACCTCCTAAAACGCTGAATGAAGTATAAAAGCTTAACGGACGGATCAATGCATTGGGACGCTTCATCTCCTTTTCAGCAAAAAGATACTTGCCGTTCTACAAGGCCATAAAAAAAGACCAGCCGTTCCAATGGAATGAGATATGTCAGAAAGCCTTTAATGATATAAAGGACTTCCTCAGTTCTCCCCTACTCTTGAGTCGTCCTAAACCGGGTGAAGAGCTATACATGTATCTAGCAGCTACCGATGAAGCGGTAGGATCGGTACTAGTGCGAGAAGATGACGAGGGACAACACCCCATCTACTATACGAGCAAAGTACTCAAAGATGCGAAAACCAGATACCCCAAGATTGAAAAGCTCACCTTGTCCCTAATGACGGCCACCACGCGGCTTCGACCATACTTTCAAGCTCACACAGTAGTGGTACGAACCAGCTTTCCATTAAAGAAAGTATTACAAAGGCCGGAGACGTCGGGTCATGTTGCCGAATGGGCCACACGGTTGGGAGAATTCGACGTCAGGTTCGAAGAAAGAAAAGCCTTAAAGGCACATGTATTGGCTGACTTCGTGACCGAATTCGTGGGGCTAGAACCACAGCAAAGCCCACAAACTGAAGAATGGAGAGTTTATATAGATGGAGCTTCTACATAAGAAGAAGCAGGCATCGGAGTCGCCATTGAGGGACCCGAGAAGATCAAACTCTCCTATGCTGCCAAGTTAGCCTACCCGACCACGAACAACGCAGCTGTATACGAAGCACTCATCAAGGGCTTAGAATTGATCAAAGAAATTTCCCCCAACAAAGTTTGTATCCGGAGCAATTTAAAATTAATCTTCAACCAGGTCAACAAGAAATTTGCTACGAAATAAGCATGGATGATAAGATATCTAGCCAAAGTTCAAGAACTATTGAAGATCATTGAATCTTCTGGAACCGCATGGCGGGTGGAGCATATACTCCGGACTGATAATGAAGAAGCAGACCGTCTAGCAAAAGCTGCCTCAACAAAGGACGAGTGGAAAAACTTTCAATGTTCTTTTGAGGTTATAACAAGGCCCTCGACCGAGGCAGAGCCAGAGACGACACTTCTCCTCGAGCAGCAGGACTTGGGATGGATGCAACCCATAATAAACTATCTGGCACATGATAGTCTCCCCGATGATCGAGTAGAAGCTACCAAAATAGTGAAGAAAGCTGCCAAGTATGCTATGATCGGACAAAATCTATACAGACGATCCCTAACAGACGCATGGCTCAACTGCATCTCCCCGGAGAAAGGGAAGTATGTACTTGAAGAGTAGCATGAGGAAGCATGTGGATCGCACCAAGCGGCTGTCACAATATCGCGCAAAGCTAAGATGCTCGGATATTACTGGCCGACAATGAAGGCAGACGCAGCATCTTACGTCCAGGCATGCCACCAATGCCAGATTCATGCGAGAAAGTCACACATCCCTCACGCATCACAAAAGCCCTTGTACACTGCATGGCTTTTTGTCACATGGGGGGATCGACATTGCAGGACCTATGCCAGAAGCGATCAGGCAGAAACGATTCATCATTGTGGCCATTGATCACTTCACTAAATGGGTCGAAGCGCTTGCAGTCAGTACCATCATCCCAGAACGAGTAATCGACTTCGTGTGGGAACACATAATCACCCGTTTTGGGGTTCCTTACAAGATTATTTCCGATAATGGGACGCAATTCACTTCGTCTAAATTTGGCGACTTCTGCAAAGGCCTGAAGATCAAGTAACACTTCTCCTCAGTGGCTCATCCTCAGATGAATGGTCAAACAAAGGTAACAAACAAAACGCTGGGGGAAGGCATAAAGAAAAGGCTAGAAGGCAGAAAAGGAAATTGTGCCGAAGAACTAAACAACGTTCTATGGTCTTACAGAACCAGTCCTTGTAAGCCGACTGGTGAAACTCCTTTCCTCCTCACACATGGAGTTGAAGCGGTCATACCGGTTGAGATAGGCGCACCGTTAGACCGAGTGCTATATTACACAGAAGAACAGAATGATATCAATCTTCTCCATCATCTCGATAGCCTGGAGGAAAGAAGAGAAAGGGCATGTATCTTATTGGCTGCCTACAAAGCTAAAATTGCAAGATATCATGACAAGAGGGTGAAAGAAGTACGCCTGCAAGAAGGAAGCTTGGTCCTGAGAGACGCTGCTACTTCGCAAAGCCGTGAGGGGAAAGGAAAGCTCGGAGCAAATTGGGAAGGACCCTTCCGCGTTAGGAAAGTCATCGGGCCGGCCACAAACAAGCTAGAAAAGCTTGATGGGAAGGAATTGCCTAGGACATGGAACATCTCTACTCTTAGGCCATACTACTCCTCAGCGCATCCCTAGGGGATCAAGTGATCGCACTCTTTTTCCCTTAAAGTAGGCTTTTTTCCCAAAAAGGGTTTTTCCTATTTTAAGGTTTTTAACGAGGCGACACTCCCTGGCGGATTAAAGGCCGGCTAACGGTTCACAGACACCGGCTCATGTACTCTCCAAAGGGCAATAAAAGCTTCATCTTTTCCTCACTCGTGATATATTTGCAAGTTCAATAATTTATGTAAATTAGAAGTTCTGATCAAACTATCTACAATACATACAATTCGACCGCTAAGGCTCAGGGTTCCCAAAGGAATCAAGGATCCGGTAAAGACCACCCGGTCTCCTTACATATCATCACTCATTTACATGGTGATCTATTATAGCCGTCTCAGGCGTACATAAACCCTAGACGTGCTCGACCTCAAAGGCTAAGGGTTCCTTCGGAACTAGAAAATCGGTTACGTGCACCCAGCTTCCCCTAATCACCACACGTTATAACGTTGGTCGATCACAGCTATCTAATGGTGTCTCAAATGACCCTAGATGTGCTCGTTTGTTCTAAGTTATTTTAATAAAACCTGCTAAACTTACAAGTGGAATTGTATAACAGGATAATAAAAAGTGCTTAGTCAATGAACAAAAAGAAATGCATTCATCAAAATGTATTTACAAAAGCCGCCTGGGCTAATTAATTGTACGCTAAATTGGCTCAAAAAGTTACAAATAAACAATGGTTACAAAAATTCACAAGGAAACCCTAGTCGGCTACTGGAGGATCAGCTGATGGAACGAATCCTTCTTCAGTTGGAGGGATGGACTCCCCCCCACTAGGATCGACGACTGGCTCCTCCCCAGCTTTAGCCGTCCCGGCCTGGTTCTCCTCTGCCAGCGGCGCCGCTTCCTCTTGCTCAAGTCGGACCTTCTCTGCCCTATGTGCTGCCAGGTCCTCATACGAGGGGAACTCCACGTCATAAATGAGTTCATCAGAGATATCCTCGTGGAGTTCCTGGTAGGCGGCTAGTACGCGCTCTCCATACAGATATCCGCAATCGGTCAGGTTATTTGTGATGTTGGTCGCCGCTTACAGGGCAGATTTGGTGGCCGATTGAGACTCAGCCAGCTGCTTCTCAAGCTCCTGAACCCTCTTCTCAGCTTCCTTGAGCTTTGCCTCAGCAGCGTAGTTCTTAGCTTCCTTGTTGGTGGCTTTGGTAGAAGAGGACGAAAGCTTTTTCTCCAACTCGGCCACCTCTTTCTCCTTTATCTGCAGTCGCACCTCAAACCGAGTATCCTGGCGGGCTCGGCGCATGAACTCAGCACAGCGTGACATGGCTTGACAAATCAGCTTTCATAAATAAGTGTTACGAATTGAAATGCTTAAGCCTAAGTCGCATGAGACGAGTAATCTTACAGAGGTCAGGTCCTGGAACATGATAGTGGAGAGGACGGTTGAGTTCTCCTCCTTGTACACCTTCTTCTCAGCCGGTAGAGGGAAGCAAGCTTTGATAGCCGACTGAACCCCCAGGTCCAGCACGAAGACTCCGGGTACTTCTGTCGGAGCAACTCAGACAGGGTCAGCTCGGGCGGGGAATTAGATCCCACCTCCACAGCAGCTGTTTCAGCAACCTGCAAAGAGAAGAGGATAATGAGGAAACAAATACTGGTGCAAAGTAAAAACAAAGCCAAGTCTAGGTGAAGCGGCATTTACCTAGGAGGGGGTTGCTGTGTTCTTTGCCTTCTTGGTAGCCGGTTCAGA